>PVIU01021222.1:0-32102 GCA_004026605.1 Ondatra zibethicus | reverse complement strand
CTCCTCCTCTTCCTCCTCCTCCTCCTCCTCCTCCTCCTTCTTCCTTCTTCTTCCTTCTTCTTTTCTTCTTCAGTATTTGCTGGAAGAATTCATGAAGTCTAGCCCACAGTCAAGAGAGTCATAGGAAGACTGGAACACCAGAAGGCAGGCATCTCTGGGGCTTCTCAGAAGTTGGATGCCACACATTCTCTTCCTGCAGATTGTTATGTCAGAGATAGAAAGCCATCACGATGATTGAAAATGGATAAAGCTAATTACCTAGAAAATGTAGACACTCCTGCAGTATGTTGAAACCCCTTTATGAATGAAAAATGGAGTTCTTTGCTTTCAATGAGAGAGTTATTTTATGTGAATCATTTCTGATTTCATTTAGAGCAATAAAAAGACAGCCACATAATAGCCCCTGTGTGTCTACTGTGGCCTCTAACATGTTCTTCTCCTTGAGTAACCTACTTTTAAACATGTCCCAGTGAATAAAGAAAGTGAGGTCCCTCGATATATGGTTTTCAAAGTATGTTTACACTCCATTTGGGTCAACAACCTTGATATTTGGCAGAGATTTCTGAGAAGATGATGGAAATATTTTATCTCACATTTATACTCACTTTCTTCTGTTGATATTTCGACTTACAGGATATGGCTTTAATGAGGATAGGGTGAGAGAGGGCAACAGAAAGGGATGGGGGAGGGTAAAGAACTTTCACTAAGTCTCAAGAATTACAATGATTTAATTATTTTTAAAAAGAGATTCTAGCAATATACCTGAGAATTTGGGATCCCCCCCTCCAATTTATGTTTATTCCAGAATAGTTAAAGCAGGACAAAAAGAATCACATTTAGTTTTAATGAGAGAATGAGGAAAAAGTTATTTGCTTGTCTTGGGTGTTTGTGTGTGAGTGCCAAGGGCATGCCATTTTATTTTGGAAAAAGAAATCTTGTATGCATTCCTGTCTTGTTGTCCCACAAGAGGTAAGGTATTAACTTCAAACTATTGGAGGCCCTTTAAACTTTAAGAAAAGGAGCCAATTACTTTGACTTGTAATTTTTGAGAAATAAGAATGAAATGCTATGCACATAGGCCATATATTTTCTAGATAATCTGAGGCATACATATCCTCATAAAAGCCTTCAAACAGACTGTGTTCAGAGAATGGGTTAGGGATGCTGAATACAGTGTCTGAAAAATGCTATGTGGAGTTCCTGCCTGACTGAGTCTCAAAGTCCTGTCCTTACCCAAGTTTTGCTCCTATTTGATGACAGAATTAGATGCATAAGAAAGCATATATTTCAAAGAACCTGATGTTGATGGTACTTCAGTGCTGAGGAACTGCATAATGACAGGTCTTCTTATTAGTTTGCATATTGACAATGACCATTGCTAGATCACATGGTTGCTGAGCATGAAATATATGCCCACAGACTGGTTTCCTCTGCTGTGGGAAGCCTTAGCCATAACTTGACTCAAAACCTAGACTGGTCATACTAGGTATATGTCTTTTTTTTCCCTCCTTGGTTTCAGGAACTGTGAAATGAGTTTGAGAGTAAATATCTGATAAGATTGTTAGAATAAAATAAATTGACATATAAAGTTTTGGTTGTTGCACTGGCCACCCATTATTAATTCTTAACTACTTTTATAATTTCTTAAAAATTCGGGCTCATTGTTTGGTTTTGCTTCAATATTATCACCTATGTAATAAACTCCATATTATATGCTCTGAGAACATGGCCGACTTATACTTAGAAGGTGTGTTACAAATCGATGTGCTTTTGTGGTTTCTCTTGGTATTTTCCTGAGATAGGGTGTTGTTATATTGCTAGAGTTTTCCTTAAAATAAAAGTATCAACTTTCTGTCTCTGTTCCCAGTACTGGCATTACAGAAGTCTGCCACCACACCCACACTAAGATTTCTGTTCCAAATTCAGGTTTAGAACAATGCCAAGTATATACTTATGAATATCAAAGAGAGTCTGGGAGCTTTAGTAAGGAGCTGTGTGCAGTGTAACGTTTGATATCTAAAAGGAATGAGCATGTTTTCTATTTATTGCGGATATTGCATCATTTCATATCCTCTGGTTTCTTGTGAAAAAGGGATTAAATAATATAATTTATAGGTTTTTTTAGGAAAATAAAAAATAACACACATTCAATATACCTAGCATGCAACAGTCAACACAACTCATGACAAAGAATATATAAAAAGAAGGAAAAATATGAAATGAAGGAAGACTAATTAGAGAGGTGGGATATTGATGTCCCACACAGAGCTCATATACACAAACCTTGATGATGCTACCTATATCTTCCTAGAGATGTATCTTGGGTACATGTGGTGGACATACTCTTCAATTCTGTTACTTTTCACCTATATTCAATTTCATCTAATTGCTGCCTTTCTTCTGTTTTTTCTTCTTTGCTTATGTGTACATGTGTGTGTGTGCACTTTGTGTGTGTGTGTGTGTGTGTGTGTGTGTGTATGTCTGGGTTGCACGCAGGTGTGGGGTGGATATTTGTGCCTGTGCACATACATGTGGAGGTCAGAAGATTATCTTGGATGTTTTCCTCACTTACCCTCTATCAGTTTTTTTTTGAACAGTATATCTCATTGAACTAGGAGCGCATCCTGACTAGACTTGGTTTTAGGACCCACTTTTCTCCATACCCCAATACTGTGGTTACAGGTATGCACAGCCATGCAGGGCTTGTGCAAGGGTGCCAAGCATTCAGATTCAGGCTCTCAGACTTTCTCAGGAAACACTGTTACATACTGAGCTACATCACCAATATTGTAACTATTGCCCTTGCCTCGCTTCTCTGATTAACACTGGAAAGGCTCAGGTAAAATACATGGCTCAAAACGAGGGCACTATCTGCCAAGTTCTTCTCAGAAGTAGTTGTAAAGGCTGAGTTTCTTTGAGCCTTGTGAGTTGTGGAATGAGCCACTTAACTAACTACTATGCAACTGTTTCTCATCTTTGTGACCAGCCACCCTCTCTTCTATAGATTATCCTGTTGTAGGGAGGGGCCTGCTTGTTTGTCCCAGCCACCGGCTAGCTTACACCTGAAATAACCACACAGAAACTGTATTAATTAAAACACTGTTTGGCCATTAGCTCTAACTTCTTATTGGCTGCCTCTTACATATCAGTTTAACCCATTTCCATTAATCTGTGTATCATCACGTGGCAGTGGCTTACCAGAGATTCTAACTGGCATCCGTCTGGGGCAAAGGATCAATGGCTTCTCTGACTCTGCCCTTCTTCCTCCCAGCATTCAGTTCTGTTTTCTCCACCTACCTAAGTTCCACCCTATCAACTAGACCAAGGAAGTTTCTTTATTCATTAACCAATGAAAGCAACACACAAACAGAAGGAACTCCTACACCATCATCCTTCTTCATGTTCATCACATTTAGAAGAGTCCATGTGATATGTGATCATTTTCTTTGTTTTATGTTTATCCACTTTCTGCATTAATTGAATCATTTCAAATCAGAAAAGGTTACCAGAGATGCCTAGTACCATTCTGCTCATCACATATGCTATTATTTTAATCACTTCAGCACTGTAGTGGAGGAAGGACAAGGAAAGCACCATGCGGAGCTCTGTCAAGATCCATGTGTGCAACCTTGTTGCTTCTCAGCAACTTCCCTTCCTTTGCATTTTAGCCATTTTTGGAATCCTACCTGGTTTTTAAATCACAATGAAATGATATGCTGGCATGTATGGGAGACACAGGACCAAATGATATATAAAAGGGTCAGTCTTATTGGGCTGGGGGATCTGTTTTATACACTCTTTTCCTGAAGAAGCCTTGGTATCCAATCTCTTTGTTCAGAATCCTACATTTCAGTTCCCTCAAAAACACTAATTGTCCTATCGAGCACTAATCTCTCAAAACGAGTGTGTATCTCCACTCACAGTTGCTGAATTATACTGTACTGGGGCCTTTGATTGATTGAAGGGAACCTGGAATGAAGAAGGAGGAGAAGAAGGAGGAGGAGGAGGAGGAGGATTTTCTGGTTATCAGTAGCCTCTGAGACAGATGGTTGCTGTAGGTGACTATGTACTTAAGAAGAAAACAATAAGCTAGTAACCAGAAACACACAGAGGAGTCAAGAGTTCAATTCATTTTGGAGAAAGGTTAATTAATTGGATGAATGTATGATAAAGACACCACAAGGAGATATTTTAATTGGTAGTTACATCATGAGTGAGGAGAAAAGGGAGAAAAGTGTGCTACATCAGATTTCACCCTGAAGCTTTGGACTCAGCTAGCAAATATATTCTACTTAGCTTCCTGTTGCTATGCTAAAACACTGACCAAGCCAGGTTACAGGAGGAAAGGATTGTTTTCTTTCTGACAGGTTTCAGTCCATATCGACACAAGTAGAGGAATAACTCAAGGCAGATGATTGTAGTAGAGATCACCAAGAAGTGCTGCTCACTTGCTTATTTACCTTTCTTATATAGCCCATAGCCACCTTCCTAGGGGTGAGACCACACAGAGTGTACTAGGCCATCCTATATAGTTAGCAACCATGGAAATGTCCCCATAGAGCAGTGGCTCTCAACATTTCTAATATTGTCATCCTTTAATACAGTTCCTCACCTTGTGGTCACCCCCAACCATGACATTACTTCATTGCTACTTCATAATTTTGCTAGTGTTATAAACCATAATGTAAATATCTGATATGCAACCCCAACAGGGTCATGACCCACAGGTTGAGAACTACAGTCACAGTGTTACCCACAGGACCATTTTATGGAGGCATTTTTTCAACTGAGATTCTATCTTCCTAGTTGTGCCAAACTGACAACCAAGACTAGCTCACAGAAGGTGAGAGACAGACCTGGCTCCTTGAAAATCTTTGAGAGCTGAGCACCAGCCTCCATGTCTTTGGTAGTTGTTAATCCTCCTAACACTCAGATATCTTATTTACTTTCCCCTTTGCCTACAGAGAAATCTAAGAGCCTCTTCTCTATGGATTCAAATGGATATGTTGCACTTGTAATCAACTGCAGAAGAAACACTTGGGTCTTAATTAAAGTGACTTTTGGTAATAAAAGATGTGTATGGACCAGGTGGTGGAAGATTGATTAGTGACATTTTCACACAGAATATAAACCCTCTCAGGAATACTCTATGATTTCAAACATTAATGAATTAAAATATTAAAACAATGATGTAGATAAGAAATATGATCTTTTTGTAAGCAGTAAATCCAATGAGCATTAGAGTGATAGTCTTTATTTAAAATGACTCTCAATAAGTATTTTAAAAATTTAAAGCTAATTGAAGTCTTTATTGTTCTAGTTACCTTACACAGAAGGATTTTATGTGAAGGGGCTCATCTTTTGTCAGTTGTCACCTTGCATTACACCCTGCTTGATTCTGGGCTGCAGCTTGTAGTATTTCCACTTGGCCTATAGAGGGTGCTGAAGAGATAGTGCAGAGAGAGAGGCTCCTTCCCTTGGCATCCTGCATTATTGTGTGGGTGGCTACTGTATCTCAGAGGTTCCCAGTAATATTTGGGGTACACTCACCTTCAGTTCCTTCAGTGTGTTCTTTCTTGAACTTACCTTGTTCACTTGCCTCCCACAAGCATTTTCCTTACCCTCCTTCCTCAGTCCACAGCCTGCCTGCCTTCTTTTATTTGTTTTTCGAGACAGGATCTCTCTGTGTAACAGCTCTGGCTGTCCTGAAATTTGCTTCATAGACTAGACTGGCCTTGAACTCACAGAGATCTGCCTACCTCTGCCTCCAGAGTGCTGGGATTAAAGGCATGTGCGCCACCACTGACTGCCTGCCTGCCATTCTTGTAGAGGCAACCCAAAAGATGTCTTTGTGGAAACATCCCTATCTTCAACAACAAAGTCTGGATCCATACGTTGAAGGCCTTGTTCCAAATATGCCCATCATTGGTAACCTTCTTCCACCATAGAGCATCCTTAACTTTTTTTTTAATCCTTTCTTAGGATCTGATCCCCTATTAGTAACTAATATTTCTTTACACTAAGAATTTCCTTTTGAAACTGTTACATGGCTTTTCTCTTTTCACTAGGCTTGCTGTTTGTGTCAAATAGCAGATGTTATGAACTTTGCCCGTATCTCTGGTGTGCACACCATTCCGTGTCATGGCCATTGCATCCCACACAAGCACCGGGAACTCTCTCCTCAGGCATTGACTTATCACATACACCAGGCAGGCCAGGAATACTGTGGAGTTCACGTCACCGGAAGCAACCTTCATATCTCTGGGAGATAGAAGATGGAGAATGAGTAATGTGACTTCTGTTCATTACGTGAATTTCATTAAATAGTCCTTTAAAAAATACATTTTCACTATTTTTATTTTAGAACTTTGTACTTGCATAAAGCTATTTTGGTCATATTCACCCACTAATTCTCTCCTAACTCATCCCAGATCTACCTCAGATTTCAACTTCAAGTCTGTAATCACCCACTGATTTCCCTTTACGCTGCCCATAAATGAATGGCTGTAGAGCCACCCACTGGCGCATGCTAACATATCAGGGTCCACATACTTAAAGAAAAATGACCCTTCCTCTCCCAGAAACTAATAACTATCAACAGCTCCTCATCTATGGCTAGGGTCTTGATCTTGTGGAGGTTTTGTGCTGTCAACCTGCAGTTCACAACTACCGAGGCTTTATGATGTAAGGTCCTGTCAGATACTAAAGACTGTTTTTCACCTAGTTCTCCCAGCTTCTCCAACCTCCAGCTCTTACAGGCTTTCTCCTTTTCTTCTGTGCTAGTCTGTTCATCTTGAGCTAAGGGGAAGTGATGCCCTGTTTGTGGCTAATCTTGCCATTGATTGTACTGCACCAACAGTTTTCTGCAGAGGTCTGAGAGCCACACTCATTCACAGTCCTATTCATGATACCTAACTCCCTATGGTGCCTAGATCTCTGTGGCACATAGTGACCTTCTGCAGTGATAAAAATCACTCAGTGGGTCTTCCCTCCCCTGCCTTTCCTCCCCACTTTCCAACGAAGGTTTTCTGATGTCATCCCTTAAATTATTTCACCAAAATCTTCAGAACATGCTTCTAGGGAAACACAAATTGCGTCTCAGAGATGAAGGAAGAAAGTGTCTAAGAAACCAAGTAGTCAAGCAGTAGAGGTGAGCACTGACTTCATCTCTGAAGTTTCCAGACCTGGGGAGAAAAGGGTTTATTTCATTTTACATGTCACAGTCCGCCATCAAGGGAAACAAAGGCAGGAAATCAAGACAGAAGCTTGAAGCAAAAACCATCGAGGAATACAAACTGGTTTGCTCAGCTACATTATATATACACACACATATATGGCTACAATGACTATATATACATATATATTTATATAAATAGGTTCCCATACCTAGGAATGGCACTGTCCACAGTGGGCTGGGTGTGCATAGTCAATGAACAATCAAATAATTCTCCATAGAGTTGCCCATAGGCCAGTTTGATGGGGACAAGGAGGTTCTCTCTTCCCAGGTGTGTCAAGTTGACAACCAAGAGTCATTACACTCTGTAGAGGATTATCATGGCAGGAACCTGAGTAACATTAAAATAAGGAGTAATTTCTCATGATAGAAGAATACTTTCTGTATAATATGCTGTCAGAGTGTACTGTCTCTCTAGTCAGATCCCAGGTGGTGTGCTACTTTCTGTTTATGTGGTCAGATTATCAAGGTGTTTCTGCTATAAATGATAGTTCTGTTATGGCAGATAGCGGTATAGTTATACATTGAAACCTGAAGCTCCAATGTCTGAGTAAAACAATTATTTGAAATAAACACAAGTGAAACCTTAGACCTACTATCTTCAGTCTTGGGTACTTGATGTCACAAGATCTACAGTGTTGATCTCATGCTATAGTCAGTAACCATCCTCCTCTCAAGATCTACAGGGTTGATCTCATGCTATAGTCAGTAACCATTCTTCTCTCAAGATCTACAGGGTTGATCTCATGCTATAGTCAGTAACCATTCTTTCTTTCTTCTCTCAAGATCTACAGTGTTGATCCTATGCTATAGTCAATAACCATCCTTCTCTCAAGATCTACAATGTTGATCTCATGCTATTGTCAGTAACCATTCTTCTCTCAAGATCTACAGTGTTGATCTCATGCTATCGTCAGTAACCATTCTTTTTTCCTTCTCTCATGCTCAGCCTCATAAGCCATCCTAGCACAGCGCATTGATAAACATGTTCCTGGCCTACACTGCAGAAATAGGGCAGACGGCGCGTCAGAAGTAGATTCTAATTAGAGGGCATGCAACAGGCCCCATCTCTCTACATGGTTTAAAATAAGGAATAGTTCAAAGACAAAGTGATGAGGAAGAAACTGGTGAGCACTTTATGATAGAGACACCATTACTATGCACAAGCTCCTCCTGTCTAACATCACCTTCAGTTGACATCTCCTGTCTATGATGGAGTGGTATTTTATATATGGGGCTCAAGTTCCACTTGAGTATCAGAAGACAGAGGTGACTATTTGGTTGGACTCCACAGGTAGTCTGATTAGAGTACCAAGAGATATCATCACTTATTTTGGGCAACAGGTTGCCAAGACAACATTCAGGAATGGAGATGCTAATTTCTCAACATCACTACAAAAGTTAGCAAGGGGCCCAATAGACCTCGGGAGCATTGGCCATGTGGTTGCAGTGAGAACAGGCAGTTTTCTGAGCAGGACAGTTGGGTATGTACCCCTCAGCACTGTTTAGCCATGACCTGCCTGTTGAGTTCTGCGATAATTCTCTCTTGGGACAATAAACCACAATGAAATAGAGAACTATAGCTAGAGTTCATGTGCAGTGCCCAGGGGGATATGACATTCTTCATCCTAAAGGGAATTCCTAAATAAAATAGTTCTTTCAATTAATTTGTTCTCAAAAATAAAAAGCATGTACACACTTTTCAGTCTCATTTTCTTCCAATTTATTCATTGTTATGTTCACATATATCACACATGTTTTTTTTTTTTAGAGAGAGAGAGAGTCAGTCCCAGGCTCTTCTCTCCATACGGAGGAACCTAAACCAGAAGGAAACAGCCCAAGAGGGAATGTTTTACTTTCAAGGTGTATTTTGGTCACCTCTCCTTTTTTCCTTTCTTTTTATAATGTACTGCATATTAATCACCGGAAAGAAGAGGTATGGATATAGGGGTTCTCTCCCCTACTGGCTTGCCTTAACATCTTTAAAGAGCTATTTATTTAGAGCTCTGCTGAAAGATGTTCTTTCTGGACAATAGGTGCATGGAGTGACATTTTACTCATTCCTTCTGGAGGAAACAACTGTCTCCTAGGGGTTCCAGGAGGATCTTGGGAGGCTTGCCTGTGAACTGGTGAGGGGTGATGGCCACTTAGCACTGAAAAACTTCTGGGCAGATTTTCTTATGGCTACAGTAGTGGGTATCACTCCTCTATGTACTTAACTTCTGAAGCAACAGCAAATATCTTAAGAGAAATTTGGAAATGGGCAAATAGAAAAAATGGCATATGTTATGGAGCCCATTTCTGTTAATGAGTAAATTTGACGAGTCTTTATGAAATTGTGAAGAGGTTTGCAAAATACAGCTTGCTCAAATAAACCTACAACCCATGGTAAGGAGGCTGGGGCAAGTGAGATTGATTTCTTTTATCTTTGTTGCCTCCATTACAAATTTCGATATTAAAAGGTGAATGCTGACCTGGATGCTGGCACTGTAAGGACCCATGGTAGTTGGAAAGTTCTGTTCTGACCTATGGAGAAAAGACAAGTTTCAATCTCATCCTTGAGACATTGGCCTGAGACAGGGAGCAGAGGATAGGGGAAGACAGCAGGAGGCCGAGGGAAAGGGAAGAGAGAAGGACGAAAAGGGAGAAAGGGGAAATCCAGGGGAAGCTGGGGAGGAGACAGCTGGAGGCCGGGAAGAATAGCTGAGTACAGAGGGAGGGAGAAACCCAGATGACAAAGTAGGAGAGGACCTGGAGGGGAATAAATCAGCATGTGCTGAGAGTTCCTTATATGCCAACTGGTGGGCTCCCACTTAAACTGCTTCTGTAAATCTCAGAGGTGCTGCACGTTAGATGTGGTGGAAAACCCACGTTTTAGAAGCTCAGCGGTGTCGAATAACTGCCCGAGGTCGTGTAGCAAGGACCATTCAGAATGTATCTCGAAGTCAGAGTTCTGTGTTCTTCTTAAGATCGTCTGAGAAATACATGATTTGATGAAAGTTGGAAACTAACTTACTTTGGGACTAAGCAAGCTTTTGCAGAATGCGGATACAGACTCATGACTCATGAATTTAGATGCTGGTCCATTTATATACACATCAGTAAAATGTAAACTTGTAATTTGGTGGAGTTTAGACTAGTATTTGTTAATTTTTCTCTATGTCAGTCACTCGGGAGCTCACCAAGTGCCAAATTCCTCAGGCTCCGGCTTGGAGCCAGATGTTCAGTATTTCAAATACACTAGCTCACAGCTGACAGTCTAAAACATTCAGAACAGTATCATTCCGTCCAATAGCTAGTCTTTGAAGAGGATACTTTACCTATTGCATGTAATAACAAGCTCTATTTATAAGAAGCTTCAATATCAGAAAATCCCTCTTACATTGAACAAATAGATCTCACATAATCTGTCTGGTTTACTTAAACAGAACTGCATGTAGAAGCTTAGAAGATTTAAGTTCCCATTATCATTATATTTCATTTTTAAAGGGGTGTGTGTGTGTGTGTGGGTGTAAATATGTGTGTATATTTGAGGAAGCTGGAAGAGAGTATGGGATTCCCTGGAGCTGGAGATACAGGTGATTGTGAGTTACCTGGTATAGATCATAGTAATTGAACTTGGATCATCGGAAAGAACAGGAGACCCCTTTCATTTTAAAATAAAATTTTCCTTAATATTATTTTTAAGAAAGTGAACTGATGGGATGATGGTCTCTTTGTTCTTTGCTGGGCAGTTGTCCTTAGGGAACCTCACACTAGAGATGATGAGACTTCTCATTTCCTGTAGCAGCATCATGGCACTCATGGCCCAAATCAAACAAACCACCACAGTCAGTGCTGCCTCAGACATGGAAGATTCCTGTGTGTCAAGGTGGAGGAGAGGTTGGCGCTGAAGAGGAAGGCGTTCTTCAGCGAGGCGCCACTAAGAGCCCTGCCATTTCTGAGGTTCTGCTTGCTTTTATTTAGTTGCAATTCTATGCTGGCAGGAGCTGGTTCTCAAGCCACTAAAATGGACTGTGAGGAGGGAAGGTGCTGCAGAGAAAAATGCCATGTGTTTCCAAACAAGTCACTAGACATCTCAAATCCTTACAGACTACTTCGTACCTGTTTACTTACTTTAAAAAACAGGAGCAAGCATTTATTCATTGATTTAAGAGGAAATTAATTACTTATAAATTTTAAAAGGCAGAAAGGGGTCAATGTAGATGTGAAGTATCTGAAGTGACCGTTTGAGTATGTGTTCTAAAATTTAAAACAGTGTGATGAGGAAAATTAAAAAGAAATTATTCCAATTATTTATTTTAAAATAGGGATAATGATGACTATTTCTGTTTTTTGGTGATAATATGAGAGAACATAACACATGTTAATTTCTAAACATCTCTTGTGTACAGTCAGCGCCAGAGAAGAGATGTCACTCTCTTTACTTGGACTCAGTGATAGGCCTGCTGATTTGTCACATGGCTCTTCATGAACCTTTGGTTTAGTGAACTCTCTTTGAATAGCACTGAAAATGATGAGACAAGTAGAGAAAAGAAGCAGGGAGTGTGCAAATGAGCACATGAAATCTGGATGGTTGCTCTTTCCTCAGCTTCCCCCAAACCTAAGAAGAAACTCAAGATTGAACGTGTGAAGGATAGACCATCTCAGGCTTTCGGTAGGTTGCCTAATTCTGTGGTCTTTTTTTTATTTTTTTTTAAAAATATTTATTTATTATGTATACAGTGTTCTGCCTGCAGGTACACCAGCACAATAGAAGAAGGCACCAGATACTTTTATAGATGGTTGTGAGCCACCATGTAGTTGTTGGGAATTGAACTCAGGACCTCTGGAAGAGTAGCCAGGACTCTTAACCTGTGAGCCATCTCTCCAGTCACTGATCCCCTCTCCCCCACATGTTGTTTTCTTAAAAGTTCTTTTTTGGTTCTGCTGCTCTAGCCAGGTTTAGGGTCACAAATCACACCAGAATCCTCAGCTTGTTTTGATATTTTTTAATGATGAAATTCTGCATTGTTTATCTTCTGTGATAAAACCAGAAGAGCTTCATAATAAAGGGAAACTGGAGAGGATGAAGTCCAAAATGTCCTTAAACAGAATACGCCAGACACAGCACTGTAATTTTCATGTTGGTGTGTGAAGAACTGGAAACATTCTGGGTTCTAGCTGCGAGCATCCTAGCCATGTAACCTCGTGTTTCCTTTCTCCTGCCACACACACACAGCATCTACTGTGTAGCTATCAGATCCGTGTGGAGCTTTAACATCAAAGGTTCAATGCCACCCTAAGTTGAGCGAGCATCATGAGCAGTTTGAGTGAGCACGGTGCCCAGCAGTCACAGCCCAGAAGTCTTTGTCTCATTTGGAGATGCACCTTACTCCATGGCCTCTCCTAAAATGGGGAGCCAGGGTAGGACATGCTAATATTTTTGAACCCTAAGTGACTTAATGTAGGTTGTGATCACATATTATACAAAGCTTAAACTCCTACAGCACAGAATACAGTGCTGGGGTCCACAGAACGGCATGAGTTAGCAGCAATCAGGGGTCCTCTCTACAAACAGGCCAAACCTCATGGACTTTACACTGAGTCCATGTTTTTATTTAGTTAAGAAAATATGATCGCACTGTCCTTTTGTAGCCCAGAAGTGTGAGGGTGCATTATTTTTTACTGTTTTCTAAACTCCATGCAGATAAAAGGGGATTCTTTTCGAAACTACAACCTCTTAATGATAAGTAATTTTTGATTTACTATACATAACGGGAGTGCATTTCTTGTTGAAACACCAAGCTTTTTTTCCAAAATGAAAAGAAAACAATAATATCTTTATAAATAGTTTAAATACATATTTCATAACAAGATTATAAAAATAGTTTTTTTCAATAAATAAAGACATTTTCATTTACATGGCAAACAATGTTCAGCTAGCTAACCACTACAGGCCACCAGCTCTGTTTACTGATTGTCTAGGAGATGACATGCAGTGATAATTGTTCCTCTGCCTTCAAAAAGGGGAAATAGATCAGCAGGAGTCATGCATGCAAGGCTAACAGTGCTATCGATATTGTTCAGAAATGACAATCGGGCACTCAGGAAAAACCTTTGCTGCACTTCACAAAAGCCACTTGTGACAAAATTGGTTCCCAAACTCTTTGTCTGGGATTTCTATCTACTCAGACCCTCAGGGTCTTTGGATTGGTTACCAAAGTCTGCCAAACAGGTAAATCAATACCTGTACAGAAAAAGGGTTGATTCTTCTAAGATCTAGAAATTGTTTGCTACAGTATAGAGGTGGATCTGCCTTTCCCTGGTGCCCTGCCCTCTTTTCTGCAGAATTCCCAACATTGCTTAGGCTCCAAAAGGCAAACTAGAGCCATCATGCAGCAGCAGTTTGGCATTGGAAGCTGCCCCTATGTGCTGATATCATACGTTTATGGCTTTGCTGTCCTTTGCATCTACTGTGCTTGTGACAACTTCCACTGGAAAGTTCTCCAACGGTTCTGTAGAGGCTGACATCATTGCTTCTCGGTCCCAAGAGCCTGGTAAATTTTCCAAACTGAAGGAACTCACAGGTCTGTGGGTGATGCTGCCTTCTTCTGATCTACTTGGGAGAACTAGGTGCAAGGATGTTTCTGAAGAGGAGCAGACAGAGGAGGAGAGACTGGCTGAGATGGACTGCAAAGGTGTCAATGTAGTATCAGAATGGGGAGAGATGCACCTTAGGAACTGCAGATGACCTTCCTGGATAACCTGGCAGTGGGAGGGAGAATAATCAAGGTTTGGAGAATGAAGCAGTTCACTGTCTGTTGGGTTTTGTTCATGAGTTTCAGTTTGTTGAGGGCTGCTGCCCAAAGAGGAGGGATCCACACTCCAAATGTCAGAGGTGATATTACCATGATAAAGTTGTGCTCCACCTGCCTGAAAATGCAGGCAGGGCTGATGAGCTCTCCAGCTCACCCTGGTCTGTAAGCTTTCTCTGGAAGGACACATCGGAGTGGGATGCAGAGAACAAAATCTTGACGGTTGCTGAGGTGACAAGATATTTTCCAGAAGTTGAATTATGTTCCTCATATCTTTCCCTAGTTGGGAAACCTCCTGAGCCAATGTTGTCACCTGTGTGGAGAAAGCAAAGCCATCAACAATGGTCACAGGTACACAGAGTCAACAGGTTTTAGAGCACTGAAGACAGGAAGGGAAATTTCTTAGAAAGAGGGGCATTCCAACTTAGAGCTAACCAAGCGCAAGGTGAGTAAGTAAGCTGGGCATCTAGATGGATTTATATGCTGACCTAAAGATACATCCACCTTGCAGAGATGAGTGTGCTTAGGGGTCTTAATCATCGGCTGGGATACCATTGTAAAGAATTGGAGAGGTTCTCTGGCCTTGAACACCAATGACAGTTTCCACTTTCTAAAAGCTGAAGGGATGCAGACAGGTACAAAGATGTCACCCAGTCATCTACCCAGAGGGGCAGACACCAAGTGCAAAGCAGCAGACACGCTGAGCCTCTGTTCAGTGTGGGGACTGCACAGCAGCTCTCTAGCTTGACATTGTCTAGGGGAGGTCTTATGACTGGAGGTCCAGAACCAAAGGGACCTTCAAGAAGTAGAGGGTGTTGAGACCTCTTACCAGATTTTCTGTCAAGAGAATTCTTGGGAAAAATGGAAGTTACCAAATGAGATGAAGAGAAAGAGACTGTGAAGTGGCTAACGAGAGGCAAGCACTGTGAACACCCAAGTGTCCTGGGATCTCCCAGCTAACTAGGTTATCCTTCAGTGTAACCCAGATTGCACTGTGTCTGCTTCACTCACTGTAGAGGTGAATCACTTAGCACTTCTCCGTTTCTCAAAGGAGACACAAACCCACAGAAAAGTATTCATTTAAAGCACAATAAAATCCATTGACAGAGTTGTTTTCTTAACATTAGATTTAGATTAAGGTAACAGCAACAAAACCTCAGAGTCCACTCAAAGGCTGACTATGGTTCCAATCTGAGCTTTCTGAAGTAAGTTTGTATCACCTCAAACAGGATACACACAAATTTCCACTCTTTGAATTATCCAGCACTCACATAATCTTGTAATGCATTGCTATCTCTACTTTAATACCTTATATCTTATGATAGTGTTGCTGTGAACACCATCAGCACCTAAACAGAGCAGCCAGTTTCAACATCCATGCTACCAAAATCAAGACTGCTGCTTGGGACAGGCTTCTCTCTCTTTCTTTCTTTCTCTCTCTCTCTCTCTCTCTCTCTCTCTCTCTCTCTCTCTCTCTCATTCAAAAATTATCTATATATCCAATTTTTGTACAAATGTGCACTTTACAATGGATATACCCTTTAAATCCCTTACTCCCCCTCTTCTCTCCCCAGTTAGTTCTTTTCATTTGCTTAGACAACTTTATTTTCATTGCCTACACATTCCTAATTCATCCAGTCCACTTCTGGTGAGAGCATTCTGAAGCCAGTTCTCCTTTGCAGCCCCAACAGGAGGTGGCGCTGCTCATTTTAGAGATTTAGAAACGTCTAGAAAGAAGTCATTCTGTGGTTCAGGCCACCAGCTGTTAATAGAGTGGCTGAAATTTCAAGACCAAAACTCTTTGTGTTGGTGTGGAACTGTAGGGAACCAAACAGATGCTTGTCTCGTTTGTTTTCCGTGGATCTGCAACTACCAGTCTCCCATGGAGAGGAAGGGTGAGTACAAAGGACCCGGCAGTTTCTCTAGTTCTGCATGTGTGGCTCGCACCACTCAGTGTGACAGACGAGCTGATGGTTCTGTAGAGTCCTCAGCTCCACTATCAGCGTTTTAGGATATATTTTGCCACCAAATGGAATTATTGAAAGGACATCTGAACGGCTCTCTGTGGTCAGTGAGCCCATTTCCGAATCAAACTCCTCATCTGAATTGATGGATTAGCTGAGCTTTCAGTCAGGATACCCGCGTGGCGATTCGAAAGGAAATGGCCCCCAAATGGAGTGGCACGACTGGGAGGTGTGGCTTTGTTGGAGTAGGTGTGGCCTTGTTGGAGTAGGTGTGGCTTTGTTGGAGTAGGTGTGGCCTTGTTGGAGTAGGTGTGGTTTTGTTGGAGTAAGCTCTCATATATGCTCAGGCCACACCGAGTACGACCAACCCCTTCCTCAAGATGTAGGAAGCTTGGCTACTTCTTCAGTACTTTGTCTGCCTGCATGCTGCCTTGCTTCCTTCCATTGATGATAATGAACTAAACCTCTGAACTGTAAGGGAACCACCACCACAATTAAATGTTTTCCCTTATAAGACTTGCTGTGGTCATAGTGTCTCTTCACAGCAATAAAAATCCTAACTAAAATAGCCCACCTGACCTTTCATTCAGAACTGGATAAAGACAGAGAATTGGTAAACTGATTTTGAACTTTAGGTATATTAGGCATTACAGTATTCAGTGAAAATGTTAACTAATATAATGATACAACACTTTCATGATCAAACTAACCAAAAACATTAAAACAGGCAAGGTTCAGTGTGTGAAACAGACACTGAGGCCCAGAAATAAATGATGTTTTATTTTAAAAATGACAAGTGTTTGTGTGTGTGTGTGTGTGTGTATGCAGATGCGTGTGGTGAACTCAGAGACCAGAAGAGAGCATCAAATCCCCTGGAGCTGGAGGTACAGGTGGTTATGAGCCCCTGACATGGGTGCTCAGAACTGAACTATCCATTGCAAGAGTCCATTGCTGTCTTAGTTGCTGAGCCATCTCCTCTGCTCCCAGATGGTGTTTTTAAGATTACTTATTTCATAAGAGAAATCTTTGGTCTAGAACTCAGGCCTTATCTTTTGCTGCAGTATGTTATCATGCTGATTCTGAAGGAGCTTGGAAGTGCTTGCGAACGTGTTTAGAATTCTCCACAGAGCACAGTGACACATACCATTCCTTCATGGATAAGAGTTATGTAGACTGTCACTTCAATATCAGATAAGCAAATAGTGTAATCTCAGGAAACAATTCCTGAATGATTAAACAGTAAATTCTCTTCACAGCAAATTATATGAACAACAACAACAAAAGATTTGCTGTGGGGTAAACACCATTATTCAGAATAAATGCATTTCTTGCTTTCAAAATAAAATTTCCCGTTTATTCAGAGCTGTGTTCTTGACATCTAACCTACACTGTACAATCACCACAACTTTGAGTTCATGAACTCTGATGGGAACCCATGGACTCCAGGAATATAAACACATATAACTGTTCCAAAAGGCAAATTACTGTCTTAGCTGGAACTAAAAACAACAGAGAAGTCAAGAAAATAGAACTTTCAAGTGATGTGAGGGAAAATTTCCATCATTGTGCGCCTAGGGACACGCCCCTGTACCCTATTAAAGTTCCATGAGGGAAAGAATCTCTTTTATATAAGGAATCTCTCCCTTTTCAAGGACAAAGTCAGTTGCCACAAAAAGAGACAGCATCTCCTGAAGGCGGAGACGATGATGACAGTGACGGCGTGACTTCCACAGAAGACACAGTATGTTTTATTGCAGTGGTGTGTGCTGGCCCCTGCTGGGTTGCTGACAGAGTCTATTCTAAGATACAAAAGATAGTAGTTTTGATCAAGCATAAGAGACAAAGAGTTTACTTTTTGAGGGTGGTAGAATTCAAGTCGCCACCTGATTAAGAAAAATAGAATTGCCGATGAAGACTGTTGAGGCTGCTTTCTGTGAGGGACTGTCCAGTTAGAGTCATGTCTTCAGCATAGGACTTTCTGTGTGGGACTGTCCAGTTACAGAGTCGTGTCTTCAGCATTGGACTTTCTGTGTGGGACTGTCCAGTTACAGAGTCGTGTCTTCAGCATAGGACATTCTGTGTGGGACTGTCCAGTTACAGAGTCGTGTCTTCAGCATAGGACTTTCTGTGTGGGACTGTCCAGTTACAGAGTCATGTCTTCAGCATAGGACATTCTGTGTGGGACTGTCCAGTTACAGAGTCGTGTCTTCAGCATAGGACTTTCTGTGTGGGACTGTCCAGTTACAGAGTCATGTCTTCAGCATAGGACTTTCTGTGTGGGACTGTCCAGTTACAGAGTCATATCTTCAGCATAGGACTTAGTGCCAGAGCACTGTGAAGTGAAGTAATACAGCCAAAAAGTCATCCTGACCAGACAAAGGCAAGTTTTCTTCTTACCCCAACTGCAACCTAAAACCCTTATATTTTTGTCACTCATATTAGAAAACATAAGGGTCTTCCCAAGCCCCATCTCTTTTCTATCATTTTTGTTTGTTTTTTGAAACTTTGCACATGAGGAGGCTATGTTGATGTGGACTTCTGATTAAGGTAGAGAGAATGTATAAAATGAATATTATTTGATGTGTATTCTCCATATGTACATTTTTGACCATTCATTTTCTCTTTCTTCATTCTTCCTTTTCCTTCCTATTCTTTGTCCCCCTCTTCCTTCTCCTATGGATGAAAACCCAGCAGTTTGGAATTTAAAACTGTTGGCCAAAGCGGTTCACCATCACCATCTCTCCAGCAATGGGCTCACACTAACATTTCCATTTTTTCCCAAGTCTTGTCAGATAAAGGGAGGGAGGAAAGAACTATCTGTGCTCCCAAGTGACTCAATTCTCTACTCCTGCACCAGAGCATCCAAAGACTCCCCTCTTTTATTTTTGTGTCAGGATCATGCATTAAAGTCTCAGTTCACCAGGACCAGGAAGGTGTGTTGGAAATGTTTCTAACATTCGCAGACATCCCATCTTGTTAACAGTATGGGACATCAAACTTGCCCAGAGTGATGGTCCACATACTGCATTGACCTTGATATGCACTGAAGAAGGGAACCACTAATTTAACACACTTCCTTATTTCACTTACATCCAGGATTCCTTAGAACTTCTCTGTCCTTGTTGGCCTATATTTCTAGAGTATACTGTTTACTGCTGTTGTATTTAATCAGCTCCACTGATGTATTTTTACCTGTCTCCCTCCCTCCACTGCATCATTTTCCCACAAGGACTATGATGTAGGACCTAAATAACACATACATACATCTCAATGCTTAACTATACACACACATATACATACACATATACATACACATATATACATACATACATACACACACACACACACACATATATCACATGCTTAACTATAACCAAACAGTGCATCCCCTGATCGCTTCCCTTTGTCCAACTGAAACTTTGTGTCCTTTGCCTACCACCCCATCCTCCCAGTTCCTGGTAGCCCATTCTGCTCTCAGTTTCTGTAGTTAATTCCTAGTTCTCGCAGAATTGTATCCTTTGGTTAACCCCTCACACTCTGAGCATGTAAGTCTCTTGTTCTCTGTCCTTTTGGTGATTCTCTAGGTGGTGTTGAGCTGTGTGCACAAATCCTGACAGCTTTCTTACTGTGATGTTGGCAAGCATGGCCTTGAAGGGGGAGATTAGAAATGCAGTGGGATTCAAGTCTCAGTATATTCAATCATACAGTTTCACTTAGCTGAAATAATTTTACAAAAATGTGTTCCTTACAGGTTATCTGACTTCCCAATCAATACAGGAAAGAAAGGGAAATGTTTGATTTTTCCTTACCCCCAAATCAATGTTAAAAATAAACTTATCTGTTAGCCCTGAAATTGGTCAACTGGTTGCTTACTGATAAACATCTGAAAGAAATCTGTGAATCTAGGTTTATTAACATTGTGATCTACTCTAGTCATTAATCCCACAGAAATTGTCATCTTTGACAAGTGTGTATGTGATTTGATTACCTTGGAGACTGGTCACAGCTGGGCCCACTAATGTGCAGTCATGAGATGGGGAGGGACTCCCCAGGGCTTGCCTCTCCCTGAGTATAAATGTGGACAGAAACAGTTGCCAAAAGTGGTGTAGTAGCTTCTTCAGTCACCTACAATCCTATAAGTAACCTTGGCTCTGCTCACCCACACCTCTGTAAGTTACCCCTCAACTGTGCCTACCTTTACCCCTCTAAATTACCCTAACTGAATTCAGTGGTTTGATCAGACAGACTTAGGTGTAATAATTGGTGCCTTATCTGAGATGAATAGACCTGTTTGTCTTCTCAGAAAAAGATGCCAAACAATATACTACTGTATTACTTCATAGAGTAAGGTGCTTCAAAATCTAACAATATACTACTGTATTGCTTCATAGAGTAAGGTGCTTCAAAGTCTAACGAGGAGTCTGCTCATCTCTCCATGTGAGTCTTTTATAAGAAATCCATTGACTAGAGGTCTGAGGAACTTTTAAGGTTCAGAAACCTACCCCAAAACTACTAAGACTGGGAAATATACTAAATAGATATACATAACAAGCTGCAGAATCAACAATTAAGAATAGTTTCATGTATGGTAGAACCAAAGGAATGGAATACTTAGGAAACTAGTATGTGTGAAACAGGTAGGTCTGAAGCTGGGAACTGAAAATTTTAAAATATTGCTTGGAAAAACCCTAGACACATAATGAAATCCTTAGTTCATGAATGGTTCATGGGCAATATACTTACTTCCAGAGATCAAGGAAACATCACAGAAAGAACCTAAGAGTTGTAAGCTAGAGAGAAGTGTCGTGAAGTGTTGTCTTCTTGATCTGACATGGTTGTTTTACACGGGAACATAGAGCAGCTGCTGGTCAAGATCAAAGTGAACTCACTATTATTATTCTGCTAAATGGATATAGCACCAAACTGTTGTGTAAATGTGTCTCTCTACATGTAGAATAGTACAGATCTCAGAAGTCATGAGACTAAGTTTCTTTGGGCAGTGGATGGTGGTTAACACAGAAACTCACAGCTGTTCAGCGTGCAGAGAATAAACATCAGCAGAGTGCTCAGTCACAAATGGGACATCAGTATCACGCCCCTCCCAAGGCTCTAGGGCCATCATGAAAGAGTGGGCAGAAAGATTATAACAGCCAGAGGTCAGGGAGGACTCAAGAAAAGGAGCATCTTTTTGATTTGATGGGGCCTTTGCACTCATGGACTCAGCAACTCTGGGTACCTGCATAAAACCAGTACAAGATCAAATCATTCATCATTATAACACAGAGCAGGAAGGTGTTGAGAAGATTGAGAAGAACCCTCCCCACTGGGGAGCAGTGGCCAGTAGGTCGCTTCTGGGAGGGTCACATTTTATTATGGAGCAGGAAGGTGTTGACAAGAACCCTCCTAACTGGGGAGCTGTGCGCAGTTGATAGTTTCTGGTGTAGGAAGGGTCAGCATTTTAGCATGGAGCAGGAAGGTGTTGATAATAACCCTCCTCACTGGGGAGCTGTGGACAGCTGGTAGCTTCTTGGGGAGGGAGGGTCGGGTTTCTTTAAGGGTGTGGCTACTGGTAGTGGGCCATGTTCAAATGGATGCCCACATCCAGGATCATAGGGGCAGCGTGAATTGGAGCTGAAGGGCTCTGAAATAAAAAGAGAGGAGCTTATGTAAGGGTAGGAGGTACAGGTGGATCTAGGAGAGGTTAGGAGGAAGGGGGAGCTGAATAATTTCAAAATACATTGTATGAAATTTGCAAAGAATTAATACAAATATTTTTTAATTTCAGCATGGTGTGGGGAGGGGCTCACAAATGTCCACCCCATCTGATGGCTTCTGGGGCAGGATGAGTCAATGTTCTCTGGGATTGTGGCCACCGGTAGGACGACACCATGGCAATGTGTGCATACGGGCAACACAGACTCAGTGGGTTAAGATACATAAATAAGTAAGTAAATAAATAAATAATGGTGTGGATGAAGTTGGGAGGGAGATGAGATTTGATTAGTCATTTGAAGATCAGTTGAGACTAATATGATCAAGATATATTGTATACATGTATGAAATTTAAAACAAAAAATAAAAGTATCATTACAAAAGAAAGCATGCTCTCCTTTTTGTAGAAACAGATGTTTCTAAAGTTAGCACAAAGTCCTGGACTACCAAAGCTGTCTTGAAAGAGGAGACTGAAAATGGAGGACACTTATCTTTCCATTTTGGAACTTCTACAAAGCAAAATAATAAAGACAGCAAAGATCTGGGATACAGAGAGACATAGTCAGCAGAATATAATTTTGAGGCCAGAAATACCTAGGTATGGTAGTACACACATTCACTCCCATGAAGGGACTGAAGCAGGAGGACTGCTTGAAGTTTGAGTCTATGCTGAGTTTTCTAGAAAGACTCTAAGTAAAAAAAATTACGTTCCGAGGTAAATTGCAATAGTTAATGTTAATTGTCAGCTTCACTGGAGTTAGAATTGCAATAGAAATGATCCTTTGATGTGTTTATGAGGATATTACTTAAAGGGGGAAGACCCATTCTACATGTGGCTGTCAGTGTCATGGACTTGAAACCCGGAGTGAATAGAAGGAGAAGCAGGCTGAGCACCAGCATTAATTTCCTGAGCCTTTTGATTGTGAATGCAATGTGATGGTCACCTCACTCAGCTGCCACCATTCCTTCCTCGTGAACTCCAAACCAAACAAATGTCCCTTCCTAGCATGGTTTCTTGTCAGATATTTGGTTATAGCAACCAGAAGAGTAACACATGCATTAGCCATCACATTCACAATCCACTGATTTATGAACATCACTTTCAGACCTCTTAGATGGAAATAGTGTTTTAACCAATGATGCTGTGAAAATTCATGTATAAACGAGGCTAAATGCACAACTCACACAATATATACAACTTAACCCAAAATAGATCAAAGGCACAAATCCAAGAGACTACAGTATAAAATTCTGAGAAGAAAACAGAAGAATAAATATTCATTACACTGGATTTCTCACAGATATGACTCCAAAAACATAAGAAGCAAAATGAAGACAGGTTGGATCTCTCTACAATTAATACTCATGTGTTTCAGGGAAGTCAAATGTCAATCTACAAAATGAGAGGAGAAAAATCACAAACCATGTACTTCATAAAGGACTTGGTTCTGTAAATCATATAGAACTCTTAAGAGTTAATACTAAAAAGAGAGCCCAATTGAAACTGGGAAAGAGTTGGAAAGGAACAATTCTGAAAAGAAGCGATAAATGACCAAAGCACAGACAAAGATAGAGTGTGAGTACCTGTTAGGAAGCTCTAACACAGAAGGAACCAGTATCTAGTTCTCCTGTATTCAAGAGGCCACCACACTTCACATTTGGTGTCTACATTCTCTATACAGTCATAAGTTCACATACAAACTCCTATTGTAGATCTTCTTACCAGCTGTGGGACAATAGCTTTGTAGTTTGTAAAGATTTGTCACTTGTACTTTAATAAAACGCTGGTTGGCCTATTAGCTCAGGCTTCTTATTAACTAATTCTTACATCTTAAATTAGCTCATTATTCTTGTCTATGTTAGCCACATGGCTTGGTACCTTTTATCAGTGAGGCATTCTCATCTTGCTTGTTCTGTGTCTGGCTTCCTCTGTGTCAGCTGCAGACTGACTCTTTCCTTCTCCCGGAATTCTCCTGTTCTTGTTGTCTTGCCTCTACTTCCTGCCTGGTCACCCTGCCTATACTTCCTGCCTGGTTACTGACCAATCAGCATTGCATATTATTGTGTTTTCTTTGAAAATTTTGACTGCAGAGAGACATTTGGTTCTCGGGACTGTTAAGCTAAACCAACATATATACTTTAAAGGTATCTTGATTTCAAAATATGTGTCTGTAAGACATTCTGCAGGATACAGAAGAAAGTGACTGATGAACTGCCAATATAGGTGGAACTGTCTTTAAAATTTCCTGCTTCATGGAAAAGTCTGTTGGATACTATGGGCCCATAGGCTGAACACTGGATGCACCAAAGATACAGAAGAACTTTGGGTGACTTTTCAGGCAGCAAGGTGTCTCTGTCATTTCTAGAGTTTTGGAAGTTGCTTACAATGCACTTAGGTAATATTATATCCTTCTAGGGTCTTTGATGGAGTTAAAGAATAGATAGTTACAATTATAGTTTTCCTTAGTTATGATAAAAGATAAAGTAGACATAAATATTATAACTGTAATTTTGCTTGATACATGTTTTTTTATATGTAATTTTATTATGTTAAAATTAAAACCTTTCTTTTGTACTTAAACAGAAAAGGGGAAAAGGTGTGGGAAGTACTTCTGTCTATTTGTTATTGTTATTAGTTAATGAATAAAGAAACTGCTTTGGCCTATAGCAAGGCAGAACTTAGCTGGGTGGGGAGAACTAAACTGAATGCTGGGGAAAAGAAGGCAGAGTCAGGGAGAAGACATGTAGCCCCACTGAAGACAGATGCCAGAAATTTATCTGGTAAGCTACAGCCATATGGCAATACACCGATGAATGGAGATGGGCTAGTTTAGCCAGAAATATGCTTAAGCTATTAGCCAAATAGTATTGCAAATAATAGTTTCTATGTGATTATTTTGGTGCAGCCAGGAACAAAACAAGCGGTCTCCACAACACTTACCCGCTAAGAGAAAAACAGTATAAGACCAGGGAAGACAGCCACCTTGTAGAAGTGACCCAGTGTGACCCTCAGCATTGCTTTCCTCCAGGGCAGCTTTTCTTTTTCAGCAGTGTCTATGTTTTGTGCTCACTATGCCTAAGCAGTTTTTCCTTCAACACTGCTATGATGTCTTTCTGGGTCAGCCAGATTTGAGAAACTAGAACATGTAGCATTTACCTAAAAACCCCTTCAGAAACGCAGTGTTTCACTCTTACAGCCCAGGGCCCCTGAAGTGCCTTTTTATTGAAATTGTCAAAGAATTTTGACAGCTTCACTGCACTATAAAGCATGGGCACTGAATCTAAAGCAGATTAATACAGGTGCCTGCCCTACATGTTTAAAATTTCCTCAAGTGTCCTGGGAATGTAAGTTAATGCCAATGTTGTGCCTTTTCTGACATTTAAAGTGTATTTAACCAGTTAATAATGAAATGTACACAATAGGAAACAATTTCATACCTATATATGAATTGTATACATAAATATATAATTTATTTTATTGTATTCTTATGTGTGCATGCATGTGTGTATGTATGTGAGTGTGTGCAAGTGCACATGCAGGTACCCAAATTAACTAGAAGAGGGCACCAAATCCTCTGAGGCTACAGCTGTAGGAGGCTACGAGGGTTCATGAGCTGCTAACATAGGTGCTGAGCACTGAACCCGGGTCCTCTGCAAGAGCATAAGTACTCTTAACCACCAAGTCGTTGCTCCAGACCATCCTGCTTGCTCACTATTAGAGCAAATATCAGATGCCTGCAGTCTGCACCACAGTCTCTATACTGTTGTCTGGCACTTTGGTAACAAACAAGATTCATGCAGTAAATTCCACATTTACTACCAATACATTTCTTGCTTGATAGTAACCAAAGTATAAAGTAAGAGTGAAGCAATCAACCAATTCAATCTACAAAAAGTAGGATTTATAAAAAACAGAACATTAGGCATTGACTTGATTGTTTTGTTTTGTCTTATGTCAGCAATATGACTCTGTAGGAGATATGAGGAAAACATATATGTACATTCTGAAGCTACTTTGTATTCTCACTGTACATGGCTTATTGGCTTTTAATATACTACAAACAGGGTTAAGGCTATATAAATTAAATTATATGTAAAGGGTAAAGTTGCTTATATATTTTCTGTTTCGCTTAAACTACAACTGTGAGGAAATCAAATATTTTACTATAAGGAAAATCTAATCCTTGGAAGGGGGTGATTGGTCCACAATAATTTTATCTTGGCCTTCTTACTTCAATGAGTATTTCTCAACAGAAGAACAATGAGGACTATCTAGAATTGCAAGGCTCCTTTGTTTTCCAAATGGATCTCTGTTTACACAGACTTCTGGGCCACAATATCAAAGAGCAATAATACAGCAATAATTCTTTAGCCTGACTTGGACAGTGTCCACACTCGGAAGAGATAAGCTTCCTTTCCCAAGAAGAATGACTGACTCTAAGATTCAGTTAAGAAATAGATCAAACATTTAGAACTCTTCCGTGTTTGTGCCAAATGGGAGTGGGAAGAAGTCCAATGGCAATATGGGTAGTTTTAGACAGGCATTCTTTAAAGTGAAATTGCACAAAGGCAGGCTGATATTCAGATTAACAACAACATGTCTAGTTGCTCTTTTTCCCTCCTGTTTTAAAGAGCATTCTATTTTTAAATCTTAGGTGTATGGTCTGCATACCATGTGTGCCTGGTGCTTACAGAGGCTGGAACAGATCCTGGAACATACAAACCTACAGTTGCAGGCAGTTGAAAGGTGCACCTATGGATGGCAGGAACCAACCTGGGTCCTTTGCAAGAGCAGCCAGTGCTCCTAATAACTAACATCTCTCCAGCTCCTTCTGTACTTTCCAGTGGTAGGTTATTTGGGGCAATCCCATATAGTTTAGACTAGTTACTATGATTTAAGAAATGTCAGTCCAGTTAAGGAGTTCTCTATACTGTCATTTCTGTTCTCCTGATACTTTTCTCTCTTGTTAGTCATTTTTGCACTTTGGAAACAATGGGATGGAAGGAGAGGTGGCAGCTGAGTACAAAACTTCACTAAGAGAGAACCCAAGTTTAGGTGAGACCTGGGCTGTATCCGGCTATTACTACAGATCATTCTAAGTTTGTATGGTCACATGAATTTCACTCATAAAATTCTCGTTATTAACAGCACATGCTGATTCTACTCAGGATGATGACATGTGAGTTCTAACTTCAGTCTGGACTGTCATACCCTCTTCCTCTTCACATGTCCATCCCATGGTACAAAAGCATCCCAGAGCTTCCTGAATTTTCGTGTGAGTCTCTCCAGATTGCTCTGTAGCTAGGCTACTAAAGACCCTCAGCCCTTCCTTTTGTTTCTGGGATGAACATGTTTGAGTTGTCCCTGCAATCTCTCAGAGGTCCCCTGGAGGCTGGACCTCCAATTACCCACAAGTCAACTCATCAACACACATTTACTCTTCACTCTCAAGCTTTTCTGTTCTGTTTTTCCATGATGCTTCATTCACTACTTCCGAAATAATTATTTGCATCTAAAATGTCCCAGAATGTGTTTTGAACTACTGTTATTTGGGGAAAAGCAATTAAAACTGATACAGCAACCAAAAAACTATCAGAAAGTAGGCCCACAGTTCCACAAGGTATGGGTTTCCTAGATTAAATGTCAATCTGAATGAGAGGTGTTACTGGGGAGACAAAGCATATTCTAAAGCCTACTCTTGGTGATGGCTAAATGAATACAAGATTAAAACTTACTTAACTACCACATATTTTAAAAAAGTTGAATTTTATAATACCTAAATAAATCTTAATAATGCTGTTGAAAATTATTTTCTTTTATAAGGACAATCCTAAGATTAAGAGAGGTAAAATGCTACATAACAAATAAGTGTTGGAGAAAAAGCAAAACTTAGGCCAAAATGACTCTGAGAAATCACATTCTTCCATGGACTAAAAGTCTTGCTTTAGCTCATTAAAACTGAAGGATATCAGTTAAATAAGTCACCTGCTCAGAATATAACTTATACTGAAAACAAAAGTTGCCACGTGCTGTCAAGGTTGTGGAAAGCACTCTAACATCAAAGAGGCCCTGCCTGGTGTCAGATTCAAGTCCATTCAGATCAAGTGTTCTCTAAAAGCCCATCCTGAGGTAGCCTGGCTCATCAATCTCTGATGGAAAATGGGAAAAAACAGTAATTAAATAAAGAGATTAAAAATGCACCCTTCAGAACATCTAGAAGATAAGCCATTTGATAGAGGTTGCTATTATAAAAACACCTAAGGGGGAATAGGAAGCCAGATGCTTGCCCATGGAGAGATCTCTGTGCTCTGCACAGGTCCCTTAGTGGGGAGGGTGGGGAATGCCCTCAGGCTCGTTAGAGCATTTCTGCTGGATGTTGTGAGTTGGGCACCAATGCCATGTTATTGCTTCTGCTTCCTTTTCTCTGTGCTTATTCCACTTGTCTCTGCTGAGTGTTGTAAGGGACTAATGGGACTGTATTTTGCTGTCTGTCTGTCACTTCTGTTTGGACAGTGGGTTAAAGGGCATGTATTCCTGTCCTTCTGCTTATACATGGGGAAATGGAGCTTGCTGGCGAGTTACGTGATAAGTAGAAAATCCCAGGGCCCTGTGGGGCTCAGGGAGTTTCCCTCCAGGGGCTCAGCTTGCTACTATGTCACACTGCTTCTGCTGTAGGTATAATTCTGATATCCTTCTTTGTAACATGATTAATAAAATCCCAGAGACAGAAATTGAGCTTCAATCTAAAGGTCAGAAAAGCAAAACAACCAGTCACTAGCTTCTACCTCTACCTCAGTCTGAAATGGCAATCCTGTCTCCAGGAATGAGACTGTGTCTGAGAGCTGTCTCCTCCCATTTTATATTCCTCTCTAGGGCTGGGATTAAAGGTGTGCACCACTACCACCAGGTTTCTATGGCAACTATTGTGGCTACTGGGATTAAAGGTGTGTGTCACCACTGCCTGGTCTGTAAGGCTGACCAGGGCAGCTGTTTTACTCTCTGATCTTCAGGCAAGCTTTATTTATTAAAATACAAATGAAATATCATTATACTTCTCTCCATACCTCACTGTTGAGCTTGTTTATCTGCTGCTTGGTTTCTTCAGCTTTGATGAACAGAACAGCAGCTCCCATCTCTGCATCTGAAAAGCAGCGTGCACAAAGTAGCCTTTAGGAACAAATTGTGTATTCAGGCTTTGGGATGGCTTCAGTGTGGAAGGAAGGCTGTCACCTCAAACAACCCTGCTGCCTGAGCTCATGGGTTCTTTCTTCCCAGGACCAGACAAACCTCTTTTCCTTCTTTGGGCAGCACCCGCTATTCTCTGAGGGCCAGGCTCACAGCACAGTGGTTGGTGACTGCACTGGCTGCGTGTGTCCCCACACACGACCACCAGCATGTTCTAACACTGTATCTCTGTGTCTTTTCACTCTCATTGCCACTCTCCATGCTGCCCACAATGACCATGCTTCCTTTTCCTAGTGGAAAAGGAATTGGCTTTGCCCATGAGAACATTTCATTCCAGTCCTGTTTCAGGGGCTAACCTCTTTTGCATGCTTCATATCTTTTCCTGTACCACTCCACTGCTCTCATTTCTGAGTTCTCTTCTCTAGTTTCTCCCTACTCTGTCCAGGACGAGAAGCACAAATCAGTCATGTCTTTGGCAAGGAAAAGATTTGATGATGTGACAGAATTAGCCTGTCACTGATCAATTGTGAGTAGAATACTTGTTTGCAAAGAAGAAAAATCACTCAGAGCAGATCGAAGTAGATATAAGAGCTGATTTTATAGAGATGTCTTGCAGACAGTCAACAGACCATTCTCATCATACACAATAGGCCAATGCCCCTTTATCAAAGACATCAGTGAATAAAGAACCCAGCAAAGGGAAAGACATTTAAAGGCAGTTAGGCAGTGGGTTTGGATTTTATGATAAAGGCTGGTACGAAACAGTTCTGGGTTTTAAGCACTGAAGTTGAGTCATACAAATACATTTAGACTTTTAAAATGTTCTCTCTGCATTAAAAAGCAGTGTGAAGACAGGAGAAATTTGGTGGCAATGCAGGCAAGGTATATGTGTGACCATAGAAGAAGGACCCATCTAGGCAGAACTGAGAATCATTTAAGAGGTAGAAAAGTGTTTGCTTAAATATTTGAGCGTAGGGCTTAATGATGAGACAAAGAAAAGGAAGAAGTTAAGAGTTGGGTGGGTGGAAAGGTCAAGGCTCTGGACATTGCCCCCAGGGGGCCACAAGGAAAAAAACGCTGCTGCTGAGATTCACTACTGGTTTTTGTGGCAAACATAACAGTTTGATGTAATTATTATTTCCTTGACTGTTGCTCCAAAGTAAAGCCAACATGCATAATTTAGTTGAGTTAATGACCTTAGACCATATTCTCTCTCCAGTTGCATCAAGGCTTATGTGGACCCTCTGTTTTCCCAGAAGGCAAAGAGTGCTATAAAGGATTAATTTCCAATACAATTCTAAATTTACTAAAGAGTGGAGCCTCCTCCCTCTTGTCTTCCTCTGGTTTGGGCTTATGCAGGAAGTGGCTAGCTAGCAGGAGAATGGAATACAAGGTTCTTAACATTTGGTCAGAAGCAGGGAATGACTGGGTCAAGGAATGCTGGTCTTCCGTACCAATTTTCTTCATTTGTTTTTTATCTACAATCATTTAACAGCTTTTCAGTGTCCTGTCTTTATCAAATGAAGCTGTTTTACTTAGAGTTTATTTCTCATTTCTGGTCCTGATCATATTGACAGATCCATTTTGTGGATGAGGTTGACAGAGGTGGAGAGAGGTTAAAGTGGACTTGAGTTGGAGGTGTCTTCACACTAATTCACCATCCTTCCAGGTTGGTGTCTCAGAGTCAACTGTCTTTCTTCATTTCAAGGTTGTTTATTCTGATAGTCTGAAGAAAAACCTCTCATGAAATAAATGATTAAGGACTATGAACATTTTCAGAGCACACAAACAAACATGATATTTCTGCTAGGTAGTGTTTTTGTGAATTTATCTGGATGTATAATAGGACACAATAGGACATCCTCTGATGATTACCAGAAACCGGATATTCTGTTTGTCAAGGATGGTAAATGGCAAGCATGGGGCCTGATTAGAGAGCAATTACAAACAATTACTTTGGTACCTGGAAGTCTCTGACTCAAGTCAAATCACTATGTGTCATGAATGACCCATGGGACTGAAAGGCTACAGTGTCAAACACCACACACTAGAGAAAACATCATTCTTGAAGATGATTAACAGGTGCTTACCTCCGAGGGTAGGGGAAATTCTGGGCTCCGACCTGATTTGTTCATAGCCAAAGTCAAAAGTCTGAGTCTCCTTACTGCTGTTGCCATCTTCAATTCCGTCAACAATCCTGTGTCAAGTACAGGAAATTAGTTGACTGTGCACTTAGCTTTATGAATTCCAGAATTTATAGAAGACCTCTAGGACATTTTGTATTCAATTTCTAAATTCCGGGTGCCATAAGGTACCAGCCCCATAGTAACTGCCTTCTGGGATGATGCTTGGGGGCATGACTGCTGGTTGTGTATATGTAACATGCAGTTCAGAGCAGGGAAAACAAGTTTTAAAAAGAAGCGTGAGTCATTTAAGGACAGCTGTATTTTTCTCAATTAGAATTATAGTGTGTGAGACACATGGTGTGGCATGAAGTGTAAGCAAAGTTAACTGCACTTAGGGCTAACTCATTTTAAAATGCAAAACTAGGAACTTTAAAGTGTAGATGTGGCACACAGTTTAGCTTACATTTTATTTTTGTTGGATATTGATGGTATAGAAATTAGACTTATTTATTCTCAGGCTTAAAAACCAGGTTAGGAACTCACACACACACACACACACACTCACACACACACACACAAACACACGTTGTGTAATATTTTGTGTTCTGACAAATAAAACTTGCCTGAAAGATCAGAGAAGCAGAACAGCCATCCACCAGAAACTTCTTTTTTTCCCCCATACATTGTTTTGTTTTATTTTTTCCATTCAAAAACATAATTAAAGAAATAAAATTTTTACCTTTCTTCCCCTTCTCCGGGTCTCCTCCCACTACCCCCCCACCCCTCCTCCCTCCCCCTTCTTCCTTGAAAGAGGGCATGGTGCCCTGCCCTGTTGGAAGTCCAAGGCCCACCCCCCCTCCCTCCCGGCCTAGGAAGGAGTGCAGTCAAAAAGACTCGGTTCTCAAAAAGATAATACATGCAGAAGAGATAGGTCCTGGTGTCATTGTTGATGGGTTCTCCATCTGCCAACTTTCGCCACCACATTCAGAGAGTCTGGTTTGATCATATGCTCATTCAGTCCCAGTCCAGCTGGATTGGTGCGCTCCCATTAGTTCAGGCACACTGTCTCAGTAGGTGGACCAG
>PVIU01021221.1:0-32131 GCA_004026605.1 Ondatra zibethicus | reverse complement strand
ATAATCAGAAAAGAGATGCCATTAGGAAAAACAAAAGTAACTAAACTTGCATGCTATCTTGATTAACTATAACATTTGCAAAGCTAAATAGCAATCACTCTGAACACTGAACAAATTGACAAGGTTCTGAGACCCATTCACCTGTCACAAAGCTCTTCTTTCGGGTCACTTTTGCCATTCTGTTTATCTGAAACACTTACCTTCTTAAATGCATCACTTATTTGGGGAAGAAAAAAACAGTTTTTGTGCCCAAGAAGGATCGAAAATGTATTTTAACCAAACATAAAAATTGAAATAGAGGACTAATAAAAATGGGAAAAAATACCAAAAGGTAGAAAAGTAAAGAAATTATACTATCATTCCACTAACCAATAAACACACACACACACACACACACACACACACACACAAAGAGAGAGAGAGAGAGAGAGAGAGAGAGAAGGTAACAAAGCCAAGATTTTCCTCCATGAATCAGTTGTTTCTCACTGTTTATTTGAAATCTAATTTTTACCAATCATTGTGCTTTTGTTCTAAGTAAAAACATTTCAGATGTGTCCATATATTTCTCAGTTAACACTAGAAAGATAGAGAAAACACAAAGTATGAGCTATGTGTAGAAGTGTTAAGATAGTGTCCTCAAGCCCTCACTACTGCAAGAAGTTCAATACTTGAGGTGTCAAAAAAGATACACTAGAAACAACACATTTCTTACAATGCTGTACATGTTTCTTTGCAAAACTAAGGTTAAGCATGTAGACAGTCGAGACATATGAAATCAAAAATGGGCTTCATCATTTTAGAAAATCCGAATTATTTTTAGAAAGCTGAAGTCCCACAGGCACAAATGTCTCAATTGTTAGTCCTAAAATCTTTATTTAGGACAATATTTTGACTCCCTAGGCAACTATTATGCCATTCTTCCCAGAGTACTGATACACAGAAATGGAATTAAAATGGATGTAACTAATCGAGGAATAAGCTCTACATATCAGAATAGTCCTTAAAGATATGAGAGATATTACTTGACATTTGGAAAACCATCATAAGAGCCCTGCAAAGTAGCATAATTAAATACAATTTAGCTTTGTCCTGAATCTGCCTATCCTATCAAAACTATTTGTTTGAAAATCAGGTTCTTTATATCTGTCTGAATATGCAGCAAGCTCCTTTCAATCAGTAATACAATAGATGATTATTGTGCTCTTCACAAAAACCTTTAGCATTCATTAGGTTTTCATTACGGAGTTAAGGGGGAAATGGAGAAACGGAATTGCCTTCTGTCAAAAGAATTTATCACATAGTTTGCTTTGGGAGACTGATTGCTACAGAGAGAGGAGAAAGATAATATGATTTGTTAATGATAACCAAACAACATTGTGGACAACCTCGTCATCTGTGTCTTTCATTAGAATGTCATTATTCAATGCTGAGAACACTTCCCATTTTTAATTATTACATTTTGAGATCAGCACACACCATTCCTACAGCCTCCCTGCCATTCACTTGAAACAACCACTTGTGGGGAATGAGCAGCTGCAATTAAAAAGAGAAAGGGTGACAGATAAATATTTGCTTAGCCACACGCATTCATGTGAAAGTTTTCCCTCTGAACCTCTAAGTGCTGGGAGACAGCTGAAGGTAATTGGCAGTTGGATCTGGGAGGTGAGTACAGAAACCAGCATGGTACCATTCTCTTTTTCAAAGGTTTCATAATTTGAATGTTATTGTTTTTATGGGCAAAGACATACTCATTAAGCTATGGATACCATGTACATAGAAAATCGAGTTGGTTCAAAAATACCTTGTAAAAATATAATTTGTTATGAGCTTTTGAATACTTTTGGAGTTCGAGCCTAGAGCTTTAGACCTCCAAGCAATGTAATCTTAAGAACTGACTCATTTCTTTAACTATAATTGTTAGCGAGAAGGAATTTCTAGTATTGCCTAGAACCAGTAAATCCCAGAAATGGATGCACACATGTACTGCTATGTGGCTTTCAGAGTGAAGTTTCCTTCCCAGTAAAGGTGAGTTTACCATGTTGGCATGCCTAACTCAGTGTTTATCATCTATGCTGAGGAGAGACTGTTGCCTGATTTCCTTCAAGAGACTGATTGCGGCAGAGAGGAAGGGAAAATAATGTGATCTGTTATTATTGTAGGCAACTTCATTATCAGCTTCTTTCATTATATTGCATCATTAAACACTGGGAGTGCTTTGAGATTTAGGAACCATGGTGGGTTTTTTTGTTGTTGTTGTTGTTTTTGTTTTTGTTTTTTTTTTGCCAAGAGACTAACTCTTTTGTTTTATCCTGAGAGCGGAGTTGTTTCAGCAGAATTATCCTTTGACTTTTTGTCCCAAACATCATGTAGGAGAGAAAAACTGTGACAGTTCTTGCTTTCATGGCACCAAATTTTAGAGAACTTTTTATCCCGCAGTTGATAGACTGAATCATAGGCTTATGTGTATGAAGCACTGAACCTATACTCTCAACTTATTTCCTCTGAAAATTATATTTTGAAATAATCAATTAACCACAATTATGGAATATAATATAGGAATGTATTTCTTAGGCCCTCATCTCATATAAATGTGTCCAACCTTTTGACACTGTGACAAGTTATTCTCTACAAGCATATTGGGCTTCATTTACAGCTGCCTTGGGATACATGTAGCTCATAATATATAGGGCAGATGCACCTGCACCGTTCATGAAATCAATCTTTCATGTGTATTAAATTGTGGTAAAATACACTTAAAATAATTTATCTTCTTAATTATTTAAGTGCACAAATCACTGGAATTAGATAATTCATTCTGCTGTGTAATCAAAACCATCATAATTCTTTATAATCATTTCATCAAAACTGAAATTATAACTCTTCATCAACTGCCTCCAACTAGCACTGCAGATAATGCCCTATTCTCTGCCTGTGTATATGGATTGCCTCATGTAAGCAGAATCATAAAGGATATGTCCTTTTGCAACTGTCTTATTTCCTTCACCTGATATTCTACACTTGCATCTGTGTTGTAGAATGTTATTTATCTGTGTTGTTTCAGAATACTTCTACATCCTCATGTGGAGTCTTATCCCATTGTATGCATATAACACATTTTCTTTACCCAGTCTTCTGTGTATAGACATTCTTTTACTTTTCTCAACATTTTAGCTGCAATGAATATTGCTGCTATGATTATAGACACAAAAGTATCTTACTGGGATTCTTTTTCCAGTTCTTTTGGGCATCTGTAATCACTTGTGGAAGTTCCAGACAATGTGAAAATTTCATTGGTAACTCCTTGAGGAATTATAATAATGCCCTTATTATATGACATGCCATTAATAGTGTCACAAAAGCTTCAATTTCACAGAATTTTTACCAAGAATTTTACTTTATATTATTATTTTTTATTGAAAATATATTTTATAATACAGTATATTCTGACTATGACTTCCCCTCCTCCAAATCTCCCTACCACCCATATCAACACCCTTTCTTTCCCTGTCCCATTAAGACACAGTCATAAATATTAATAAAAATATAAAATGCAATAAGAAAAAAATAAAACAATGAAAAAGTCAAAGTAAAAGCTCAAGAAATACATATAGACAGAGAGACATACATTTGTGTGAAATTACACTGAAATCCCATAAAAACTTAGAAGTGATGTGAAAATTTTATTGGTAACTCTTTGAGGAATTATCATAATGATTATAGTAGTGCCATCATTACTTAACATTCCATTAATGGAAAGCCAGAAACCGTAAGATAGATGAAAATAAGAAAAAAAATCTCTGACAACATTATGAGCATTACAAGATAAAAAAAAAACCTTCAAAATTGCCATTGAACTCATTCTGTCAAAAAGAAGTGTTTGTCTGTTTTAGTTCCATCCATTTGTTTGCAAATTTTATGATGACATTTGTTTTTGTTGTTGTTACTTGTTTGTTTGTTTTTTTAACCACTGAGCAATACTTTATTGTGTAAATGTGCCACATTTTCTTTATCCATTCTTCAATTGAGGGGCATCTAGTTTTTTTTCCAGGTTCTGGCTATTATGAATAATGCTGCTATGAAAATAGTAGATCAAGTGTCCTTGTGGTGTGAGTGTGCATCTCTTGGGTTTATGCGGAAGAGTTGTATTTCTGGGTCTTGAGGTAGACTGAGTCCCAGTTTTCTAAGCATCTGCCATACTAATTTCCAAAGTTGCTATACAAGTTTTCACTCCTGCTAGGAGTAGAGGAGTGTTCTCCTTATTCCACATCCTCTCCAGCATAAACTGTCATTTGTGTTTTTGATCTAAGCCATTCTGACAGGTGTAAGATGGTATCTCAGAGTCATTTTGATTTGCGTTTCCCTAATGATTAAGCCTGTTGAGCAATTCCTTAAATGTTTTTCAGCCATTTGAGATTCTTTTGTTGAGAATTCTCTGTTTAGATCTGTATACCACGTTTTAAAAATTGGATTAATTGGTATTTTGATGACTCTAGATAAGACTCCTAGTAGTAGTGGAGAGGGTGCCTGACCTGACCTTCTGTAATCAGATTGATGACTATCCTAATTGTCATCATAAAACTTTTATCCAATAAATAATGGAAGCAGTAGCAGAGATCCACAGCCAAGGACTGGGCTGAGTTCCTGGAGTACAGTTGAAGAGAGAGAGGAGGGATTATAAGACAAGGGGGATCAAGATCATGATGGGGAAACCCACAGAGGCAGCTGACCCACGCTAGTGGGAGCTCATGGACTCTAGATTGACAGCTGAGGAGCCTGCCTGGGACCAAACTAGGCTTTTTGAATATGGGTAAAAATTGTATGGCTTGGCCTGTTTGTGGAATCCCTGGCAATGGGAGCAGTTACCTCTAGTGTACAAGCTGTTTCTTTGTAGCCCATTCCCTATGATGGGATGCCTTGCTCAGCCTTGATGCATGGGGAAGGGACTTGGTCCTTCCTCAACCCCATATGCCAGCCTTAGTTGACTTCCCCATCCATGAGATTTCTTATTCTTTCTGAGTAGTGGATGGGAGGATGGGTGGAATGGAAGGAGATGAGGGAAGGGAGAATTGTACTTGGTATGTAAAATGAATAAAATAATAAATAAATGAAATAAATAAAAATTCAATGCAATTATAAAAGAAAAGAAGTGGTTTGTATACCCAATGAGTCTCCATTGGAAACAATTAATTTTTCTTTGTGAAGAGTATTCATTTATCAATTGCTTCTGAGTTAGCGATGCATGTTTGTGTCTACTTCCGTCTCATTGCTGGGACCCTACCTGACCCTGCACAGGCCTTGTGAATGCTGCCACGTCTCTGTGGCTTCATATGTGTATTGGTGCTGCTGTGTTTAGATAACCTTGTTTCTTTGGTGTCCTCCATACCCTTTGGTTCTTACCATCTTTCTTCTGTTCTTCAGGTGCCCTGATCCCCAGGGGAGCAGATTTCATAGAGACAGATTTCCTATTCAAGACTGAATGCCCCAAGGTCTCTCACTGTCTGCCTATTTTCTAGCTGTGGATCTCTTTACTTATTCCCATCTACTCTAGGAAGAAGCTTCTCTGATGATGGTCTGGAAAGATACTGATCTATGAGTCCAGCAGAATGTCACCAGGAGTCATTTTACTGCTATATTTCATTAGCAGAACAGTAGTATTTTGTTTTATTCTAGGTCTCTGAGCTATCTAGTCTCCGGTTCTAAGATACCTGAGCAGTGTCAGGGATGGATTCTATCTTACAGAATGGGCCATATATCCAATCAGATATTATTTGGTTAGCTCCACAAGCTTTGTACCACTATTGCATCTTGTATGCAGGTCACCATTGTAGACTGAAGGGTTTGTAGCTGAGCTGGTGTTTAACCTTCTTCTTTGGTGGTAGTGCACAAAATAACTTCCAGTACCATGAACATTGGTAGGTTGGGTGAAGGCAATAGGTAGGCAGTGGCTCAACTTCTCCATGTTCAATGTGTTGTATAGATGTTTTCTTTAGCAATGGGCTTTACCAACAATTTTTGGAGTATAACGAAACAGCCTGTATTGTTTAGGGGCTGCCATGGAAGCCCTTTTGCCAACTACTCAATTAGATGTAACCTATTTCTGCAGCTGGAGTCTTCATTTAGTGAAGAAAGATGTCCAGTTGGGGCTTCCTTGGCCCTGCTATTTAGTGATTCCATTGGTGAACACACACACACACACACACACACACACACACACACACACACACACACACAAAGCTTCTAGTATATTAGGTTTTCTTAAAATCCTCAAATGGCCCTTAGTTAGCTGATCTTACCTGTATTCCCACTCTGCCCCTCTTCTTCCACCCCTCCTCCTTTGGTCCTCTGTTCCATGTTCCCCGCATCTATTCATAGCTATCTATTTTATTTCCCCTTCCTATGGTGATCCATCTGAACCCTGGTCCTTCACTCTATACCCAACCTCTGAGGTTATGTGTTCATATGGGTTATAGACTGCTTTTTGAAGGCTTAACAGCTAACAACCATATATAAGTGAAGACATACTATATCATTATTTTGTGGTCTGGGTTACCTCATGATATTTTTTTCTCCCACTTCTATCTGTGAATTTCCTTCATTTTTCAACTGCTGAGTAATATTCCATTTGTAAATGTAATATATTTTCTGTATCCATTCATCTGTTGACAGACACCTAATAGTTTTCAATTTCTGGCTATTGTGAATAGAGAGTGTTGTCATCCAAATAAATATACCCTTTTATTTTACTACTTTTTATCATTTGAAAATTTTCTATTTTTATACAATGAAATATGATCATATTCCCTCCTCCTCATTTTCTCCTTTCAACTTCCCACATAACTTCTTCAACATGTCCTCCTTCCTACTTCTTGTCTTTTTTTTCCCCACTTTTCATTGATAAACTTCTAAATATAATCAGTACAGTTCATATGTATATGGATGTGGGGAGACCCACTGGAACATTGGGAACCTCCCAGGCACCATATCTTCCCAAAAGAAAGGTTCCTCCCTCCACCTTTGGTTATTCAATGCCATTAGTTCCTTGAGGGATGGGCTTAGAAATCATATAGCTCATGTATGCTAGGGTTTTGACTGTTTTGCCCTTGTGCAGGTCCCGTGCAGGTAGCTCTATCTTCTGTGAAGTTACGAGTGTGATGGCCCCAGCATACCTGAAGACAGTGTTCATTCCTCTCATTTTGTGGATTCTTATATTCTTTTTGTCTCCTCTTCAGTGTTCACTGAGCTGTGGTGGTGGGAGATAATATAGATGTCCTGTCTCTTACCTCAGAACCTTACCATGTATAACTCTCTTTACTGACTATTGTCAACTACCAAAAGAAGATTATCTGACCAAAGATGCAAGCAGCCCAGGTCTATATATGTGAGAGCAAATATTTAGCAGGCAGTTTGACAGCATGACCATTTAGAAAAATAACAATAGCAGGTCCTGTCTTCCATGTTGAACTTTTCTCCAGGATCACAGTACTAGATTTGAAATTCCCTCCTATGGAGCAGGCCTCCAATCCAATCAGAAAGCAATTGTGACTTTATGTTACCAGTACTCTGCCTGGCATGTCAGTGTTGCAGCATGCTAAGTCCAGGGCTGGAGAAGACCATTGATGTCTTTTTTTTCCCCCAGAACACCCTTTATCCCCTTCTAACACTAATAAAGCTGGTCATAAGGGAGGAAGGTTCCCAGTTTGTTTCTAATTGATTTTTCTATGCCCTGTGGTTAAAATATGTAGTATCGTCAGCAGTAGGCTCTTACTGTGTAGTTGCGGTGGGGAACCAAGGTTAGTGCCAACAGACTGCGCTGTTTTGGAGACTTCTGGGACCTCCCTAACTAATAACTTGTAAGGAAGTATCTCATGCCTTGTATTGCAATTTTCATTTAATAACCTATGTGTTCTGGGAGACACACTGTCTACCCACATGGGGAAATTCTCATTGCTTTAATTTGTATTTTTTTAAACAGGAACTATTAAGCAGTTTCTGTGTGCTTATTTGCCATAGTATATGAATTTTAGAGAGATGTCTACACAGATCCTTACCCAGTCCTTCTGACTTCAGCTTTTTGAGACAGAGTCTTTCTATGTACTTTAGGCTGGCCTTGAACTTGTAATGCTCATGTTTCAAGCTAAATGAAGCTGTGAAAAAGACATACATAGCCATTCTTAGATATTTGCCCATCTTATGTCAATTTACTTTTGCTACTGACTTTCAGGAATTTAGCTGGGGATTGTGGTGCACACTTTTAATCCCAGCACTCTGGAGGCAGAAGCAGGCATATCTCTGTGAGTTCGAGGCCAGCATGTTCTATCGAGGGAGTTCAAGGAAGGCCAGGGAGGTTTACACAGAGAAACTTAATCTTGAGAAAAAAAAATAAGAGAGTTTCAGGAATTTTTTTGTCCAATATTAATCCCTATCAAATACATTATAAATATTCTCTCCCTTTGTAATATGTTGATAACATTTTTGATGCCAATTTCCTGCTAATTTTCACAAAATCCAATCTGTCCATTTATCCTTTGACAATTCCTTTGGCTTAATAGTCAAGAAACAATTGCAAGTGATTGACATTTTTTCTTTCTGTTTTCAATATTGTTTGGTGAGCAAACCAGGAACCCCCCCAAAGGAAGTCTTGTGCTCTGTTTTCTTCATATAGATTGCCAATTAAGTCCCTTATTTATGTTGTGGGTTCATTTGTACCATTTATAATAAAATATTAGACAAAAGTCCAACTTCATTACTTTGCAAAATGTATGTAGAGTTTTCTCAGAAATATTTCTGAAAAAAAATGTGTTGTTTTCAGACATTAATTTGGGACCATTTTTGAAAACAACTTGACAGTACACATGAGGGCCCATATCTGGGATTTGCTATGTGTCCTTATGGTCTATATATCTTTATGTCATACTACACTGCTTTGACTTTTAGAGCTGTGTGATAACTTGCATTGCTTTTGCAAAACTTGTGATTGAACTTAAGGTCTGTCTCACTGAAGTCATCTATCAGAGTCCCAGGTTCTTTCTCTTTCACTTCTGTGTTGTATATTCATAGTCCTTTCAGTCTCACATAAAATTCAGCATAACCAAGGACTGTCAATAAGACAAAGCAACAGCCTACAGATTGGAAAAATATTCTCACCAACCCCACATAAGAGAGAGGGCTAATCTCTAATATGTAAAAGAACTCAAGAAGTTTGATATTAAAATGGCAAATAATTCAACTTTAAAATGAGTTACAGTGTTAAACAGAGAATTGTGAATAGAATAATCTCAAATAGCCTAAGGAATCGTTTAACATCCTTAGCTATCAGGGAAATGACAATCAAAACAACTCCAAGATACCATCTTACCTGTTAGAATGTTTTAGATCAAAAATGCTAATGACATCCTGTATTGGAGAAGATGTGGAAAAATGGGAACACTCCTCCATTCCTAGTGGGGGTGCTTGTACAGCAGCTTTGGAAATCACCATGGCAGAATATTGGGGATCAATCTACCTCAAGACCCAGCAACACCACTATTTGATATATACCAAAAGAATGTTCAATAATACCACAAGGACACTTTCTCAACAATATTTATAGCATCATTATTTGTAGTAGCCAGAACCTGGAACAACCTAGATACACCTCAATTGAAGAATGAATGAAGAAAATGTGGTATATTGACACAATGGAGTACTACTCAGAGGTAAACAAACAAACAAACAAACAAACAAATATAAACCAAAAAGAAATCTTAAAATTTGCATTCAAATGGATGGAACTAGAAAAAAAATAATCATCCTGAGTAAGGTAACCCAGACACAGAAAGACAAATCCTCACTCATAAGCAGATATTAGATGTAAAGCAGATGATAACCAGGCTACAATCCACAGCCCTAGAAATGCTAGGTAACGAGGAGGACCAAAGAGGGACATATTGATCACCCTGGAAAGGGGAAATAGATGAGATCTCCTAGGTAAACTGGGGGCAGGGGAATAGAGGGCATGGCATGGAGGATGGGAACATGAGGGATCAGGATGGAGCCAGTGAAACTCCCAAGTCTGGGAGATCATGGGCTTTATACTGACAGCTAGAGAGCTTGCATGGGACCAACCTAGGCCTACATGACAAGCTGCCACAAACTTGGGTTCTCTGTCTCTGTGGGCTTCCCTGTAGTCATGACCTTGACCCCCTTTGCTGAAATAATCCCTCTGCCCTCTCTTCAACTGTACTCCTGGGGCTTAACTCAGTTCTTAGCTAGTGTGTTGTAGAACTTCTAGCAGTGGGACCAGGACCTGTCCCTGGCACGTGAGCTGACTTTTTGGAAACTATTCCCTATGACGGAATGCCTCACTCAGCCTTGATGCAAAGGGAGGCCCTTTGTCCTGTCTCCCTCTACTTGATATGCCATGCTTTTTTACTCCTATGGCCTTACCGTCTCTGAAAGGAGTGGATGGGGTGGATGGAGGTTGGGGGAGGAAAAGGGAGGAGAAGAGGGAGGGGGAAATGTGGTTGGTATGTAAAATATAAAATTAATAAAAAATTTTTAGTGATTTTTTTTTGTGCTGTAACAAATAAAGCTTGTCTGAAGATCAAAGTGTGGGAACTAGCCACACTAGTTAGCCACAGAGGCCAGGAAGTGGTACCACACATCTTTAATCACAGTACTGGGGAGACAGATCTCTGTGAGTTCAAGGTCACCCTGGACTACACTAGATTGATCTAGTCTTAAAGAGAAACAGAGTCAGGCAGTTATACCTTCGATCCCAGCACTTGGGTTCACACATCTTTTATTCCAGAACTAGGAAGATGGAGAAAATAGTGCTATGGCTGGGCAGAGAGAGGAATATAAGGCAAGAGGAGACAGGAGCTTGCAACATTCAGTCTGAGGATTCATAGAGACAGGATCTTGCCTCTTCGGTGTGAACATTCTGAGAGGTAAGAACCTTAGTGGCTGGCTGCTCTGCTTCTCTGATCTTTCAGCTTTCACCCCCCCAACATCTGACTCTGGGTTTTTATTTAATAAGACTAATTATGGTTGCATTACAAAATTTAGCCTAAGTTTATTTTTATTTCTACAAAATAAAAGTGGAGTTTTGATACCATCATTGAATCTTTCACTTCACATGATATCACTATCTTAACAATACTAAGTCTTCCAATCCATGAATATTGAATGTGCCACCATTTGTCTCTGTTTTCCTCTGTTTCTTCTAATAATATTCTTTTACTTTTATGTATAGATGGCATAGTCAGCTTTAGCTGTCAACTTGACTCATCTGGGAAGGGTAAACATCAACCTGAAGAATTTCCTAAGAACAGATTTACCCCCTTGCCATGACTCTGAGGCATTTTATTTACTGCTATTGGATGGAGAAGGACCTAGACCACTTTGAGTGATAACTCCATGGGCAGGTAGCCCATGTGCAAGATGTACAAGAATGCTGGTTGAGCATGAGCCAGGGAGAGAAAGCCATTAAAGCATCATTGAACTTAAGAAAATTGATTAATGCAGCACATTATAATAAGATTCTGAAGGGATAAACAGAACCATCTCACTGAAGAAGTAAGCCTTCATGTATTTCAGTACCTTTCCTAATTAAAAAAAAATAGTCAGTAAAGTTAGAATAAAAAATATCTACCTAAATACAATGGAAGCACCAAACACAGAAGTCATACTTAATGGTAGTTACATGGAAAATGGTCCTGTAAGATGAAGGGTGAGGAAAGGTATCGTTCATCATTTCTACTTAACATAATATTGGAAGTTCTAACTCAAAATTAACAAGAAATAGAGACACAAAACATGAAAAAAAAAATAAAAATATATCTAAATCAAAAATAAAATGACCTATGGAGAAATCCCTAGTGAACAGCAGACAAAAATAATTTTAGAACACAGTAATAAACACCAGTAGCATTTCATACAATCACATTCAAAAAGGAAATTGTGAACACAGTTCCATTTATAATAACAGTAATAAAGAGAAACACTCAGGAAATAACCAGGAGAGAAAAGACTAAATGATTGTTATAGTCCATTTTGCTGATGTGATAAAACACTGATGAAGACTGTATTGGGGAGGAAAGGAACCTTGACTTTTCAGGTTACAGGTCATCAGTCAAGAAACCAAGGCAGGAACCTCAGGTAGGCAGGTTTCAGACAGAAACCATGGAAGGATTTTTTTTGGTTATATTTATTTCTCTGTGTTTTTTCTATTTTCAGTTTCATTTCCCTATGCTATAATCTTTGCTATTCCTGTCTTCCAACCTTAGATTTAGCTTGTTCATTTTGTCTTTCTGTAAATTGTAAATAAGTTATCAATTTTAGGTCTTGGGGCTAACATTACATATTTCTTCATTAACACTATTTTTGTTTCCTTTTGCCACATCTCATAAACTTTACTGTATTAAATTTTAGTCCTCATATCATTGTTTTCTAATATCCTTCATGAGTTCCGTTTTTGTCTTTTTGTCCTTAAGACTGTGTTGTTTAATTAACACAAATTAGATTTTTTTTCAGTTTAACCTCTGATTATTTGTTTTTAACTTTGGTAGAAGAGCAAATTTTATATGCAATTAAAACATAGTTTGAAACTTAATTTACAGCCCAGTTAAAGATCTCTCTCCTGTTGTCTTAGTGTCCCAGAGGCGAGGGTATGTATAATGATATTGGATAGTATTCTGCTAAATGCTGTTAGCTTGCTGGTTTAGTCTTCTACTGTCTTTGCATTGAGTGATATATTTTTATATACATTATTGAGGATGAGTTTTTGAAATCTGAAGCTATCATTTTAGAACTTTTTATTTGGTCCTTCAATTGTCCTGTTTTTGTTCTGCATATGTTTTCAGTCACCCATTAAAGGTCAAAAAGCCTAAGATGTTTGTATCTTCTGGACCCAACTGAGCTTTTATGAAATTACAATGTACTTTTTGCTTCATAAACTTTGTTATTTCATTTCTGTTTTGCATGATATTAGTCAGAGTCTCTTTTGCACAGAATATCTATATTTTACAAATTTTTACTTTCAACCTATTTTGTCAGTGCACCCAAAGTCAATCTTTTGAAAGAAGAAAAAAAAGTAATTCTTGTACATTCTCCCATTCTCTGCATATAATGTTAAGAAATATTTTATCAATACAAGAAGTACAGTGATATTTTAATTTTTTGAGAGAAAAATGTTAAATTTAAGCATGTGACATGAAAATATTTTAGATGCAAAATCTTAAAGATGATTAAATGAGAATAATATATACTTTTCAATAAATTTACGATCTGAGGGGATGGCTTAATAGGTAAAGTGCTTGTCGCATAAGCATGAGAAATGGAGTTTGGATTTTCAATATCCATGTAAATACCAGTGGATTTGGTAGAACTGTAATCTTAGCTCTTAGGGTCTAAACAGGGGGTCCCTGGAGCAAGTTAGCTAGCTAGAATAATAACTGAGCTAGGGATTTCAGTGACAGACATGCCTCAATATATAAAATGGTGAAAAATTAATGAAAACATTCAACATCATTTTTGATCTGCAGACACACATGCATTTGTACCCACTCAAATGTAAACACACACATGCACACATGCATGTACACACATCACACACCAATATCACAGCAAAATAAATTAAATTGATAGAGTAAAAATAATTCAGAAACCAGATTATTATATGTTCAATATTTTTGAAAAAAGGGCACATCTATAATTTTATTTTTTAAGTAGTTTGTATTTTTTATAATATGTGATGTCCATATTTCTACTACCATGGTTCTGTTAATATAATTCTAATTAGGTTTATTTCATATGTAGGATATTTAATATTTTTTAAATTGTGGCAGTGTTTAAGTTATATTGTTTATAGCTGGATATGGTGGTGCATACCTTTACTTCCAGCACTTGGGAGACAGAGGCAGGTGAATTTTTGAGTTTGAGGTCAGCTTCTTCTGCAAAGAGAGTTCCAGGACAACAAGAGATATACAGAGAAGACCTGTTGTGAAAAACTGATGTGTGTGTGTGTGTGTGTGTGTGTACATACACATATATATATATATCCAATTATATGTAAATACACATTGTTTGTTTAAATTTTAACAGAAAATTTCATTGAATAAAATATTTTTAAAATTATTTCTTGATATGTGAAATGTTCAAGTGATTGAACATTACTTTCCTAACAATGTTTTAAATTAATTATTATTTGAGATAGGGGAATATAAGATAAAGCTGACTCTCACTATGTAGACTAGGTTTGCATAGAGCTCATAGAAATCCGCTTACCTCTGCTTCCTATATGCTGGGATTAAGGACATGCACCACTGTTTCTGACTCTTCTATGAGAATTTTATTCCATATTCCTCCCTCACCTTAACTACCCTCTCCACATTACCTTTCTTTCACAGGCAACCTTGAGTTTTGTTCTTCTACATCCTGGACCCTTGTTGATTCAGTGTGTGTTCCCTGATTAATCTTAGAGTCTTGGCAGTAGTGGACCTGCTAAGGGCTGAAATTTTGTTTGCTGTTTTCATTTTTGGGGGTGAACCTTTTTGAAATTAATTTTACTATTTGATAACATACATGATTTTAGTAGACAGAGAGAGCCATTGTCTTCAGTAGTGTATGCACTGGTGAGCATACCAACTTCCAAACCTGTGCTCCCACAGATGGCCAGAGTTAAATTCAGTGAGTGATAAACCAAACAAGCAAGCAAAACAACAAAAAACCTGAAGTTGGAAAAGAAATTTGTAGGTATAGGAGTGGGGTAACAGTATGGGAAGGAACTCAGAGAGAGTGTGTGGTGAGAACAACCAGAATGCATCATGCATGATATGCCTATGATAGCTTAAGTGATTTTTTTCTATGTTGTGGGAGACTCTACACAATTACTCTTTCAAAAACCTGCCCGCTGTGAAAGTTTCAGTGCTGATTTCCCTTTTCCACATTCATTTTGCTGACTCTCTAGAAACCCCTGTTTACCCAGCAAACATAGAAGGATTATTTCAAACATGGCTTTATTGATTCTACTGAGCCAGGCAGTTATGTGAAATGCAAAGCATTGGATAAATTTGAATAAGATTTTTTGATCAAGAAACCTGAAAGTTCTTTGACTCCTAATTCTTTACCAGTAGAGTTTTCTGATGGGGGATCAAAGTTCGCAGAAGATTGTTTAGGAAGTGACATTTAGCATAGTGAAATGTAGGGAGAGCCTAAAACCAAACATTGAAAAGTATACCAATTAAGAATCTTGCAGTAAAAGACAATCACTTATCATGATGAGGAGCAAAAATATCCAGAACTCAAGCGCCCAAACTGCATCCATACTAAAGCAACTTAAGACAGCTGGAAAAGGTAAAGACTGAGCAATTACTTTTAGAGACACAGTTCATGCAAAAGATCTCAGGAAGCAGGCGGTGCTTTCTCCTTTCTTCCAAACAGTCCTTGCTGACAGGACCTTCCCATTTTAAGTATGTTCAAAAGTCAGTTTGGCTAGAAAAAGAATTTCTTCTTTACAAATGGGAATCTGAAATTCAGAGTCCTTTGTAGTATACCTTTTAGTGCATTTTTGTCTATTAAATCTTGATAATGAACCAAAATAGTAAAGGCAGATAGGTGAACACACTGGGCTTTATACAGTCTTTTTGTCTCAATGTGTAACTAGAGTTTAAATTTTAATTTCTCTTTGGTAATTGAATAGTCAAAAAGTTATTAACTTTAGCTTTCCATTTCATTTTAGCTTGCTGACCAGGAGGCAACAGAAATCCAAATGTCAGTCATAATTTCCAATTCAGCAGCATCCTGGCTACAATGTCTAGTTTTGAGAACTATATGCTCTGAAGAAGCCAGGCTTAGAGTGAGACAAGAAATCATCTGTCTTCAAATGTGTTAGCAGATCCAGTGTGAGAAAGACCACTATATCTTCCAATTCTTGGGGAAAAATGCACATTATATTTCTTGATGAATCCATACACATATTCCATATTTTTATCAGGTTACTTCCCTTACCTAAATGGCAATGTAACAGAGTTTGCAGAATGAATTTATCAGGTCATCTCTGTTGGAAAAATAAGGTAGTTGCTAAAATCATCAGAACCAATGGACTTAATTACTTTATTTGATTTATTGTGTTGAAGTAAACTTTGTGTAGTATACTAAGATGGCAAATGAGGCATTGCACAAGTTCATGAGTATTGATGATGTGAAAACATGGTAGATAGCAAAGGCAAGTCAGATTGGGTGACATTCTCGGAAGGATATGAGGAACAAATTTCTCACCAGTGAAATAATAATCTAAGAGATTAGTATATTGTTAGCAGGTAGTTGATCAGATATCCCAAGAAATATCAGTCTTGGGAAGTGGGAATGTTGGTCACTGCTTTTGGCAGTCTGCACATTCAAAAGGATTAGAAAACAAATGAGGATTGGGGATATGAATTATTATCGGCCCTATGCAGTATCTTTTCTTTACCAGTGCTGTTTTGAGTGACAGCTGTTGCATACTCACCAAAGTGACTAGAGAATAAGAAAGATTCATATTTATAGGCTATCTATTTATTAAGTTTCTACTTAGCAGTATTTATAGTTTAATATATAAATGACCAAAAATATATATTATTAAGTTTTGATCATTTTTTCATACTCAAAATCTGCCTATCAAAGGATTTTTCTTTACTATTAGATTTATAGATTATCCCTGAATTAAGATGTCAGCATCATACTACATCAAATTGTACAGCAAAGACTTTTGTAAACAAGGTGAAGTATTTCCCTTGCTTGTCACACAGAGTCCCAAGGATAACATCATGGTGGGAAGAAAAGTCTCAAATATGCAAGAAGATTATGTAACATGGGAGCCTCAGCATCCTGATTATCATAACTATGTGATCCCTGAAGATTGGCACAGAACATATTCCAGACAAAACATTTTAGTTTTCTTGAATTGTGGCTGCAGAAGACCAGACTTACTGGTCAATGGCTTGGATGACTCCAACTTAATCTATGTAGGGCATATTTCACATCTCTTTGTGTTCTATAGACAAATATTTAGTCTTACCAAGAACCCAATTCCAATGTAGAAGCAATTTTCCCAAAGAAAATACAATACTAACAGGTGAGAAAAGACTTTTTTTCCCCCAAGTCATAGTAGACATCTGAGTTGGAAGGCCCTGGACATGTGAGACAAGTCTATCATGAACCAATCTTCACAAAGTAGACTTAAGGAGCAGAACTGGTACTGTGAAATCTGTCTCCAGAATTCAGACAGCCTGATAAGCATTGCAGTTTGTACTTAGTGTTAGAAATTTCTAAATATCTCTTTAAATACATTCAGCTACTGGATGTGCAGAAGCTTAGCAATGTGTCAAGGTCCCGAATTTGGAGTTTATATAAATTTTGAAGTCAACCTACTGTAATTTGGCCTGCATGTATCTTAGTAAAGAAGATAACATGTTGCTGTTTTCTGCTCACCAGGACCAACGCGTGAGCATGTCTGATGTAATGGATTCCAGTGACGTTCTGTAGATAAACCAAGTGACCTATTACCTGAAGACCGTGTTATGACAGAGACAGTAAGAGTTTCCTTAGACCTGAAATTAGATTTTTCTGTTTCTACCAGTGAAAGTAAACTGCACCCTTTCCCTCTATATTATAAAAATGTCAATAGCAATATACTGGAGTCGCTCATTATTTTCAGAAGTTACGCTACAAGACCTCCCTGTGAGTAACTTTAACCACAGACAGTATCAATCCATATAGATCTTGGTTTTATTTTTTTCTAAAGATATGTAATTGTGGTGAAGTTTACTTTATAAATCCAACAATGAATAATAAATTAGGACAATTATAACAATATACTGAACTAAAAGTTTTTCAAAGAGAAATTATTTATTTCTGTAGATTATTTTATGAATATGTATGGGCCATAGGTAACTCTGGGTATGCAAAATTGCAGAGTGGATGTATGGAGGAGGTGACAGCGCCAGGTTTTAATGGCTTTTTTTTTTGATTTGTGAACCAAAAGTGGATCTTTGCTGTGTGACAATTGTCTATTTTCAAGGTGACCTACTAGAAGGGTTTTCTATTAACTTATATAAACTACTTATAAGGAGTTTTGCCTGGCATCACTGAGGTAATTCTACATATAGTTTTACATATAACACCCAAAAGTTTTCTGATACCAATCTTCTCTTAATGGTTAAAAATATGTTTAAATACCTGCAGCCATCATGCTATAGGGAGAGTCAGATTATACTGCCATGACATCTCTAGTCATTTCTACGTATCCTAGTTCTCCAGTGAGATCTGAAATACTGGAGACTTACATGTCTCCAAATAGAGAGATGGTTTTCTATTGAGCAGAAGAAGCTGATGTTGTAGTTTAAATTTAAATTAATTGATCCATGCTAATATAATATTATATCTGAAGTAGTCGTTTTTTTCATAGTGGTAGTATTGCACAGTTGCCAATTATGAAAAATATTTTTCCTATATTCTCTAATGAATTTTGATTTTTAAAATGTCTGGTCCTAATACAACATTTCATTTTTCAAAATCTATTTCTATATTTTTTATTTCCATTACTCATTTCACTCTCTTTCTGCATATATCATGCTGTAAAACTATGTTATGCACAATGTACAATATGCACTGCTACAAAAATGTCATTCTGTACACTGAATCCACACAATAAAAAGGTTTTATTATATGTTTAAATCCAAAGGATCTTATAATATATTTACTTATTCCTAGTTACTATTATGGGTAATTACATCTGTTTAATCTTTTAAGTGAATGTGATATTTTATTTTGACCAACCTATCAGAAATATTTTACTTACATTTTATAGAGCATTTGAGTAATTACATTGAGCTTCAGAATAATTTCTAGCTAATAATGAATCTAAGAATAACACAACATAGTCTGCTAGACCACAAGGTACAACATTCTGTCCATTTTTTTTGTTGTTGTTGCTAGGTGGAATTGGTAAGATTGAAAAATTAAGCACAGAATTATAATAGGTGACGTTTAGCACTGTTTAACAATTTTAAAAGCCTCAGTTGCTCTTTGAATCATTTTCGTGCTATTAGAAACTGTTTCACATTAATATGAGAGTCTGGAAATACGATCATTTTCTTATTTGTGAGGGGCTGGAAGATCACAGTCTTGGGCTTTTCATAGCTCTGCTCTGTCCTTCATACCAGAGCCATTCTCAGAGAAAGTTAACTCAGCAGCCAAGGATCCCTTTCAATGGGCCTTTTTTTTCCATGAGTTCAAATTATCATACAGTTCTTAACTGTGAATGTTCATCCTCTTAACTGGTTGGAACAAAATATTACTTCCATAGCCAATATTATGTTTTACATTTTTGCTAATTTAGAGAAAGCTCATGCCATTTAAATCAAAAGCTCCGATTCTCTTTGGGTAAAGAAGAAAATACTATCAGGACCCATGAAGTCTTTGTTCCTATGTATGCAGTTAATTATTTCATTTGCTTCATTGAAAGCTTGCATTTTTCAGTTCACTGTCCACTGCCACTCAGGGTAAAAGCATAAAGGTCAACACGGAATGGTTAATGACCAGAAAACGTGCAAACTCAGGAAATTTTAGAAAGTGTGAAATTGGGTATTTTCATCATCTGATCCTGCCTGGGAGAAATTTATAACTTGTTAGGTCTGATATTTAAAGCATATCAAAGTGTAGCAAAATGCTCACAGTCCCCCATACATGAAATGTGGCATACTCTGAGGGCAGCTTTGGCCTCATACCCTTCCTGGGCATAAGAAAACATATAATTCACAGGAATCAGCGGAGACGCTGCACTGTTGGATGATAGAGAGTTTTTGAATATATAAAGTTCAGCGCTTCCCCAACTGGGTTTAAAGACTTCCCTTAGGAACAGTTTCTGCCACAGAGTATTTATTACCTTGAATAATGTGACAGAAAGAAATGGAACAAAGGAAATGATTTTTGCTAAATAAAAGCAGCCATCAACTCTCAAAAGATAAACTAGCTGTATTTCAGGAGGAATACGGGGCAGTGGAAAATGCTGCTGTTTTAATGACAATTTGGAGGAGCAGGTTTTATTTTCCAGTGCAAAGTAGGCTCACTGGCTCCGTTTAACTGCTCAAGTGTACACAGCTAGAAGTCTGAAAATCATCAAAAACTACCATTTGCTCTTCTTTTTTGTTAGTTCTGCCCTAACAAGCAGGGAGGTCCTGCTCTCTAGAGCTCAGCTTCTCAGCACACACAAGGACAGTAAGTAAGAGAGTAGCTCTTAGAGAAATCAAGGCAGAAATGAAAGCTCTCAGAGACTCTGGGGACCAGTGCTGCTGTCAGGAGTCATGGTGCTCCTGGGAAACAGGAGGCTGGGATGGCTGCCAAGGAGTGTCTAGAAACCAGCAGCCTGCTTTTGACTTGGGGGTGGAGGGATGGGCAGTTATTTTTTTTCTTCTGACTCCCATATCTGTGAAGGCTTGAAGATGGCTCTTTTTCCCGGGGTAAAGTCACACCACAAGGAAAGTTTTTTCTCTCTGATTTTCTTTGTATTCCTTCACTATATAAGTACGGTAAGATGGGAAGCGAGATTTGGTAGAAATTATTTTCTGCTTGTAATCCAATTTTTTCCCCTTAATGTAAATTATTGGTTTGTGTTGTGACCCAAAATAAGTTTATTAGATTTTATTCTCAAGAAAATTTGAATACCTACCAGGTGTGGTGGAGAGGAAATAAAGATGCAAAATCAAATTAAGAGGACGTCCACAGATAGGTTTGCCTGCCCTTTCAATACTTGTCTAAAATTTCTAATCTGCCTTTCTCTGCCCTAAAGTCATTTAAAATATATTAAAATATTCTTTCATACGAGGCAACTTTTCTCACTGTCAAATTATGTTATCACTTTGTCTCACTTTTATTGTCAAGTTGCTAGTACCCAATGTACCATATAAATGAATTTGAAAATTATCTTTTGTAGCCCAGTAGCACGTGCAATGTATATGATATGACAATTAAAATATTTTTGTTAGGTTTTAAGAATAGTGGTCACCAAGAGAAACTTCAACTTTCTGACACAGAATCTCTGCTCTACTTTGAAGATACATAACCTTTGATATCCTAAGGGTTTGAAGCTCTACTGTGTGTGGCTGTCATTTCTTTTATGGCTTCTGGGAGTATTATATTGCTTACAGAAATGGAATGCTCAGAGGCAATAATAGATAATATATTATAAGCCATGTAAATCAGCATTTATGTATCAATTTCTTATGAGACTTCAGAGCACTGCTGTGAAATTCTCTGCAATAGCTCATGCTAGGTACCTATGGAAATCAACACCCATATCATAAATAACTCAGGAAAACTAAACATTATCGGGCACTTAAAGAAATCACTAAGAAAATTCCAGACATTAAAGAAAGCAACAATAATCAATGACACTTATGCCATTATCTCTCTTGTGAAGATTTTTACAATTCCTTAGTTCACTGAGTGAAATCTTTTGGGTTTAGTTTAATTAACATAAGTTGCCATAAGAATACTCATCTAAGCATAATGAGAAGTTCTCAAATTAAACTCATATCTAACATATGAAACTTCTAGAGAGCACTCCCTTGGCAATGAATGCAATTCAAATTTATTATGTTTTCTTCTGGATAGTATGTATCTTGAATACTTCAAACCGAACCATTTAGTTTTGTACCTGCAATTAAACTTAAATTTCAAGTCTGCTAAGTCTTATAAAATGTACCTTCACTTGTTTGTAAGAGGTTCATTTGAATGTCCTCTTTGAAAAAGATTTATTCTGTTGAGAAAGAAAAGAAACCATGTAATTTAGTGTTTTCTTTCTCCATACTTTCAACTGTGTCAACTATTTTAAAAGACTGCAGTTTTGTTTCAACATTGTGTGGTTTCAATTCTGGGGGTCTCTATCTTTTCTGAGGATGCTAAGTGTTGGGCTTGTGTTATCTGTTGATAGGGCAGAGTGCTGATTCTCAGGAAATCATGTGACATTTGTACCCAATAATTCACTTTATGCGTCAACTCATATCATTCCGTTGACAATTAACGAGCAAACCCAAATATTCCAGGTAGTAAGGATTAGTTGCTAAGCTGTTTTCGAGAAAAACATAAGGTAAAATCCTTATGTCTCTAGGGTTCTAGCAGATACCCTGAACAAGTTTATGTTTTCTTAGATCAATGCATACAAGTATGTGCCACCACTCTTCAGCTCTTCTGTAGTTTTAATTTTATACTAGGACAATGAAATATAAGGAAGACATTTGAAAGTTATAAAATTTATATAGCTATAAATATCAGCTTTTTTTTGAAGTACCATGGCCCACACATATATCAGGGCAAAAGGCAAATTTTGTAACAGGGTGGCGCTGTCATTTCTGTAGGTACTTCTATCAATGTTATTTTTGTTGTTGTTGTTAAAGACATAGTAAGAAGGATTAATTTATTTGTATATGGTATAATGAAAAGTCTATATCATTTGATATTTTTATATTCATAAGTTTATTGGAAGGATATGTTTACCAAAATGTGATTTGTGATGAGTAGACAAGAAAATAACTTTCTAACTATGTCTGTTAAAGAAAAGTGGCAATCATAAGTTTTGTTTAGAACAATAAAACATTACCTACTAAGTCCAAATCTGAAAAAGGGTCTAAGTTAGAGAAATAATAATCAAATTCATTATTTTTTTATTGACATACACTGATATTTTCAATCAAATGCTCAAATTTGATGGTTGTCATGAAAACTTCAAAGTAAAATTATGATCAATTTTGTAGGAGCTATAGAATTTTCCAGCTATGCCTTTTCCACAAAACATTATTGTTGTGTTACTTCCAAATCTGACCACTGCAATGATGTAAATCATGAACTCACAGGGTTAAACTTTAGACATAGTCATGTAAAGTGAAACCTGACTCACAGCCTCACTAATTGTTTTGCCTTAGTGAACCTATTAATCACTATTAAATATTGAACAGTTCCATATTTTAAGTTCTTTATAATGTTCCTATAGGGACCTTGGTGATGTTATAGAGTGCTTTTGGTAAAGAAGGGGGTCATTGAGTCAGATGGTGGTTCAATTACATGGCTGAGAAATGTGGAGATGGTTATAGAGGAAAAAGTAACCCTTCCTGTGGTGAAATTGGGAGATAATGCAATTTCTTTAAGCAAATGTATGGTGCAATGTTAACAAATGATACTTACTAGGGAATTAATATGTTCAGTAAACACATTTTAGCATATTTTAAATTAATAACACAAAACCTCTTTAACCTAAAACAATAATTATGATTAAATAAAACTCCACATGTGAAATAAACCATGTGACATTTAGCTAATTGACAGTGTGATGGAACATTGTTGGTGATGTGTTTTATATAAAGTTCATTTCTAGATGAAAACTATCACAACTGCACCCCCAAGTAGCAACAATATCAGCAAAGTATATTGTACTAGTTAGTACTTTCAGGTGCAAAATTCATGCAGATGGTATAAAAATAACTCAAAGAACCTGACTTTTGATCTTCAAGTGTGTTTTGTAAATTGCATAACCAAGACAGTATAAAGGTCTTTAGTTCTTGATCTGAGGGAAAAAATGATTTTTGGTTTCCTTGATATTCAATAAGGGAAGAAAAAAGTCATTTTTCTGACAATTGTCAAAATTGAGGGGATGCCATTTCTTTTTTCTGAGAAGTGAGAGTATATTGCTGTGGTATGAGCTTCTTTTAGAGATACATCAAAACAGTGATATAACACACAATGTTAACGTGTTTCTGGATGCACTATGGTGACAGATTCAATTGATATTTGTCATTTGCAAAGTATCCTACTCTTATGTAAAGTTAAAGACAAGTACTCACAGAGATTATTTCATGATCTCTGTGGAAATGTTGAGGTGTAAATGGCTAATTTGTTTGTTTGTGTTAGCCTGTTTGCATAGTGTTGGTTTTTTTCTTGGATCTTAAAATAGATAAATGATTTTTTAAAAAAAAGCAAGCTCAATCTAAATTGCAACAGATGTGCAAGTTGTTAATCAATGCTCTGCTAATGTGTTGGCAACCTTAAAGCCCTTTAACCCTCTTGTAGTCACTTGAGATAAAAATAATTATTTGTGGAATTTGAGAGGCTATTGATTGGAAGTTCTGAGGCACCTCCTTGGGTATACTCACTCTTGAAATGTGTGCAGAGAATGTGTTTGAACTGACTCCATCTGTTTTGTAAAACCCACACTGTGGGAGGGCATGCACCTCCAAGTTGGATAGTTAAAGAACTTCAATTTGTAGAGCTTTAATTTAGTATTTCACTAGATGAGGATTAAGATAATATTATTTTCAGTTTCTACAAAAAAGTTTATTTTATTGCGTTATCAGAAATATTTTCAAACAACCCACTAGGTCAAGTCCATATGACATTGTGAATTCTGTTTGCAAAAGGAGCAGACAGACAGTACCCTTCCTTACCTATAAGCAAAGACTGACTGATGCTTGATGTGTTCTTAGATGCTGCAACAATGCTTTATCAAATATGAAGAGTGAAAAGTCAGTGACCAGCAATGCTCTCCAATATGACAGAAAAAGGGCTGTGGAGATGTCATGGCCTCTTTTGCTAGGATTTGTTACTGTAAAACCTTGGGATTTTTTTTTTAATGAAGGTTACTATGTAGAGTATTTTCCTTTGATTAATTTAGACTCAGAAAATCAAGTAAGCATTTTAATATACATCTTTGATAACAAGCAAGTAAAGGCAGCACCAGTGGGAAACAATAGAAGGCTAACAGTACACATCTAATAAAAGAATGGAAAACCATGAAAGGCTCACAGTGCATATCTAATAAAAGAATGGTATCATATAAGTAAATCACATATATAATTAAGCTGTTTTAAATTTGTTTGCTTCCTGAGAAATATTTAAATCTGGAAGAAGGTATATACCCAAGTGAATACTTATTCAAAATGTTAAAAAGTTATGTAGATACACCTTCACTAATAGAGTGTAGACATGCTATACATAATATATAACCTTATGCAAGCTAGTAATGAAGATTATTCATAATTTCAGGTTTTTGCATATGATAGAACATTGAGTCATGATCTATTACTTCCAGCAAGTGGAAAATAATTTCTGATTTGTTTGTCAAAGTATAACTAAAGAAACATTAATACTGGTCCCTTTAGCTTCTTTATGAAAAAAATATATAACTAGTTATTTTTTGAGTTTAGAAACATGTTGTTTACTTTAAAATCTTGGAATTTTCAAAGCAATAGAATCAGAGAAGAAGAAAAAAACAGAAAGAAAATCTCAGACAGGCACATCATGTGGCCCTGTCTCCTTGACATGTAATTTGTAGGTCTCGATGTGGCTGCTTTGACAAAATGCTGGGCATGTAGAACTGAAAATGAAAGTTGTCCTGCTGTCTGGCTTTAGAACTAGCTCAGATTGGCGGTAAGTTCACAAATCAATGATTTTTCTCATTGAAAGATAATAGATTTTAGTAATACTGGAAAAAAGTTAGATGCCAGAGAGGTCACTGTAGGGGTTTAAGGAAAGCTCCAGCAGTTGTCAGAATAGCAATTGCTCCCCGGCAAACTTGTGTGATAGAAGGAGTAGCAGCTTAGCCGGGCTAGAATTGCTTTTCAATTTGACTATGCTTATCAGGAGGAGAATAATAATAATAAAAAAAAAGTACTGAAGGAAACCAAGGGAGGGAAAATTCTCTGGTACTGTCTCCTAAGCCAGTAAAATATCCAAGTCAGAAATAACCAGGTGACACTTTGTCCAGATAGCTGACACCAAGTAAGAGCTTCTAAGTGTTGATAAAGCCAGAAATTGATTAATAATATTTATTGTAATCTATACATATCACAAGACAATTTGAAATAAATGTCAGTGAATAAAATCTGCGTAGTTCAGAAATTACTTTTTAAACCTTTAAAGACATGTGAAATGTGAATCCTTTTTCTTCAAGACCTTCATTCACGCTTTAATGTTTTGTATCACATTTAACACCAGCTATCCTTTTGGTCTTCTTGCAGGTTCTTGCCTCCTCCACAGTAGAGGAGTAAGTCTTCTTCAACTTTCTGTGGCTTCTGAGAACAAACAGTATCTGAAGTTGACCTTAGGCAGGCTGCAGTCTCTGTGGAGCCTTTACTGGCCTACTGTCCTTCCTGACACAGGGGGAAAAAAGGCAAATGCACAACAAAGCCACCACCACCAAGTAACTGTTTTAAATCCTCAGCATCCCCTGTTACCTAGTGGCTTCTTTCTCCTCTCCAGAGAAATCCTATGGAAAGATATCTAAATTTGTTTTATCAATTTCTTCACCTTCTATATATTCTTTTACTTAGAGTAAAGTAGCACCTAATGACTAAATTTCACTAAAAGAATTCTTTCTCAGGTCACTGAAGAACTATCAATTGCTAACACTAAATAGTCAACTGGTGTGAGACAATGGTCTATATTCTGTCAATTATATTTTAAATAAACACTGATTGACCAATAGCGAGGCAGGAAGTATAGGTGGGACCACCAGACAGGAAGTAGAGGTGGGTCAAGGACAACAGGTAATTCTGGGAAGAAGGAAGTCCTAGTCGGCAGTCCTGATTCAGCCACAGAACAAGAAAGATGTGACTGCCTCTCCAAAAAAGGTACCAAGCCGCATGGCTAACATAGACAAGAATAATGGACTAATATAAGTTATAAGAGTTAATAAGAAGCCTGAGCTAATGGGCCAATCAGTTTATAACTAATGTAGACTCTGTGTGATATTTTTGGGACTTAAAGATTGCCGGAACCGGGCAGGACAGAAAACTCAGTCAACAGATCATTTTGAATTTTCTTTCTTTAGCCCGTAGAACCATTAAACTCCACAAAACCTCTCTCACTGTGTTCCTTTATGTTTAGCACCACATTCTACTGCTACTTCATACTCAGATTCTTTTTTTTCAAATGTTGAAGAATGAGCATGTAGCCTTGCATGTGCTAGGCCAGAATTCTTCTATATATAAGGCGTCAATACAAAACTCTCATTTCTTTACAAATACTTTAAGTATAATCTATATTACAAAATAATTGGCTCTATTATAGAATATTCAGATGTATATGATATATTTTGATGGTGTCTGCCTCCATTGTTGAGTTCCCATTGCTGATTATCTTTCATAATCTTCTTTCTGGCATATTAGTTCTTTATATGATTCTACTTTACGTTCTTGTCTTATTCAGTAATGTTCCCTGTATTATCGCCAATAATCTCCTTCTGTTGATTCATTATCCCTAGGGAATACATTCACATATAAACAAACTTCCAGTTTGGCCTTTGATGCTGAAATAAAATAGGGTTATAATTTTATTATCAATATTAATGTATAATATAAGAGGACAAGTCATGTCTTTGTAGTTCAGTTTGAACACCTTCAAAATCTTGTGTTTTGCTGTTTGAAGATTTTGATCCAAACTCTGAATATTAGAAAGAAGTAAAGGGAAGAGGAGCTACATTTCTGTTCATCTTCTGTAGATATATTGATGATACATTTGAATAGATACTGCCTGTATTGAGTTGTTGCTAGGGACAAAAAGCTTTCTACACAGAAATAGGTTTATGAAATGATATAAGTGATAGCACAAGGGGGCTATGAGGTTGTTTGTTGTGTTGGAAAGACGCATGTGTACTTACTATGGCTTGTGTAAAAGACCTAGACTGTTAAGCACATTATTACAAGAAAAGCAGGGTGCACAATCCAAACCAAATTTGGTCCTTGACTACCAAACTCTCTCCTATGCATGCTGCCCCAGGAAGGACTGACTGACATCTATCTCTCAATATCAACATCTCCACATCATTTTTCTTTTCAATGAGTGAGTCCCACCCACATTCAAAAGCCAGGCTTCAAACTCTCATTTGCATTCACTGCCCCTCTAATTTGCATCTGAGATCTTTCAATCCTACACCTACCAGCTCTCTCTGGTATACTCCATCTAGTTTGCTAAGTTCACTCTTCTGCTCCTGGTCCACTAATGACACAACATCAATAGAAATCCTTGTAAAGATGTAATTATAAGAAGATGTGTGCATGTGTGTGTGTTTGTGTGTGTGTGTGTGTGTTTGTGTCGTTGATTATATACAATGAGTGTTACAGGAAGAGCAGAGCCCCTTGTTCCAGCCTGGCTGCCCCACTAGCTTACATCTGAAATAATCACAAAGAAACTATATTCATTTAAACACTGCCTGCCCCATTAGTTCTAGCCTCTTATTGGCTAACTCTCACATCTTGATTCAACCCATTTCTAATAATCTGTATAACACCACGAGGCTGCGGCTTACTAGGAAAGATTCAGCATGTCTGACCTGGTAGCTTCATGGCAGCTCTCTCTTTGCCCTTCTTCCCAGCATTCAGTTCTGACTACTCTGCCTACCTAAATGCTGCCCTATCAAAAGGCAAAGGCAGTTTCTTTATTCAACTAATGAAAGAAGCACATAGACAGAAGAACCTCCTACACCAAATGGGATCTATTATCTTTATTCTCCCTGTCCCTGGAATAGTTACCATCTCTGTACAGATGTAGTTATGCATTCTAAGGTATTCACTTATGGCAGGCACTGAGAGTAGCCAGGGAGTGAAAAGTGAACCAAAGATCAATCAATCAATCAACCAATCAATCAAACAAACAAACAAACAAACAAGCAAACAAACAAATAAAACCAAAAAATCTGAGTGTCTTTGCTTTTGTTAAAGGCCATAGCTGCTTTTTTTGGGTACTGTTTTCTGAGTCTCTATGTTACTAAATCCATAAAAAAAGCCAGAATTCATATTTTATTGTTCTGTACTTTACTTTATGTTCAGTTGCTATAACAAAAATCAGTCAACAACACTAAAATCTTTCCAAAGTTTCCTATCTTAAAACAGTTTCCTAAGAATCTTACATCTTCATAATATAGTAGAAATAAAAACTCACTTCATCGTTTCTCCAAAAACATACTCACTCTTCTCTGTTGTCTACTTCAATGAGGGTACTTGCACTTAGTCTACAAGTGTTTTACCTGGCTATGCCCATTTCATTCATTTAGTCAACATCTATCCAGATTTCTAAAATACATTCAGGTTCAACCATTATTCATTTTTTAGTTCTTTATTGTTTTTATGCTTGAGGTTCATCATCTCTTATTTTATACACTTTCAAAGTATCTCTCTAGTTTTTATAATTTTTATTACCTTACTTTTAAAATCTTCAACATAATTGTTATGAATTTTCCCCTAGCCAATTCTTATGGAATTTTAGCTACTTTGTCTGCCTGAAGAATTATCACCTTCTACCTTGCCATACTGCAGCTGTAACACACTTCCTAAAATGCAAGAACAATATTACCACTTCTCTCACTCCTTTGAGTAAAACTCAATCACCTTTGCCCTTAATGGATGATATCTCTGATGCTACTGTCATGCTGGCCTCTATTCATTTTCTAGGATTTCTTGTTGGTGCTCTACAGATGAAAATTGGAGTGGCTGGAGGTCATCTATATAGTAGCAGTTATATTACTTATATCTATATATTACATCCATATAGTAGTTATATTACTTACATCTATATATTAGATCTATATAGTAGCAGTTATATTACTTGCTGTTTCTGGGGAATACTTGTCTGGTTCTCATCATCTAACACTCACCTTGATTGCCATTTCACCATCATTTTTTTTAATTTTTAAAACAATCTGTTCTCATTTTACATACCAATTTCAGTTCCCACTCCCTCTCCTCCTCCCATTCTTCCACCTTCCCCCGACTCTTCAGAGAGGAGGGTGAAGCCAGCTGAATGGATACTAAGATATATATATATATATATATATGTTGTTCCACGGAGGCATCTTTATGTCAAAAAGTGGTGTCCATTTGCTAAAAATCTGCAAATAATTGATGTGACAGTGAATTGTTTTTAAAAGGAAGCTTCCGCCCCAGAAAAAAAAATTTCAGAAGTCTTACATTTTGACTATTACCCCATGAGGGACTCTGAGGCTTGGCTGCATTTGAATTTGTCATTTGTGGAAGATAACACTGGGAAGTTTGTTAGCAGGGAAAAGATGAGTAATATATATGTGAAACTGTAACATGTCTGGAAATTCATATTTTGAAAAGGCTTTTAGATTAATAAATCATATTTGACTAAGAACTTGCTAGGCTTATCTTCTAATAGTAATACCTTAATATATATAGAGAATATGGCTTCTAATTTTACTCTTAACTTATAAGGGAGGCCAAAATGTCTCCATAATCCTGAGTACTTGTACAGCGTCACTAAGAAAGCTCTGGAAATTTTCTACTGTAATAAGAGAGTTGGATATGTGGAAATCACGCAGTGAAGACTGGGGATGGTGTGCCTGTATGTCCCCGTGTAAAATATTATGTTTGCATAGTTGAACATTGTAACAGCTACTGGGCTGGAAAACAAATGCCTAAAACTCTGAGGCAAGTTAGTCCATTGGGTCTGTTCTGGTGTGTAAGGGGTGTCTGACATAGAATTGTCAGAGGAGTCCATTGAAGGCTCTTTATCATCTTCAGTTTAAAGCTCTGCCCCTCTAAAACCTATGTCTCTCTTCCCTGTCAACGATCATCCCATGATGCTTTAAAAATCTACTGCATGGTCCAGAAAAACTAACTTCTTATGATTCTTCAAATAACCACCATATATCTTTTTCCTTTGAAAATGCCCTGCTGTCTTTCAAGGATATCCTTTTTCCTCTTCCTTCTCTTCAATTTGATCAGGGACCACACTCTGAAGCCTCTTGATCCATTCATAAGTCTTTCTGTCATTCTTTTTTCCATAGAACATTGGACTTAGGTGCTATTATCAGCTTCTAGAGAGCTGTGTAGTAACTTGTCTGTTCTTATAGTCAAAGACACTGTGAGCTCTTTAAGGGTAGAGTCTTTATGTTATTCATTCCTGACACCTCCTCCAGTGATGATAATCCAAGGCTCAAACAATATTTAAAAATGTACCATTGTAGAGCCTGTGAAATGATTCTTTTTGATATGGATTGCTAGAACTAGGGGAAGAATGTTTTCTTTTTGTAGAAATAAAAGATGTCATGTAAAAAGTAAAATACATGCAAACCAGTAATGGCCCAAAACCATCTTAGTGTACAGTGGTATTTTAGAAAGAACATCTTTCAGGAGTGCTAGCGACACTATAAAGTGTGATGTAGCAATTACTATCTTAACTACAATACATGATGTAGATCTATGGTGCCATTAAATCTTTTCTAAATGGCCAGAACATGAGGTACAGCTCCTTCTGTAGCACTTATTTCTCTTCAGTTGATTTCACTTCTGTTAGGCTTGTGGTTTGTGAACAGTCTTTAATGACAAAGAAATCGAGGATCATTTTATTTCACTGTTTTAAAAATAACCTTCCTAGAACAGCCTATAGTTTAGGCTAAATGCCTGCTGGATTATACTCCTGCTTGCACTGAAAAATAAGAAACTCTTGAGAGAGTGATCAAGGAGGAAAGAATTTATATTCTTCAAATACTTGCCATAATTATTTTTAAATGCTCAAGGTAATAAGATAATGAATACTGATAATTTTAAGAGTCCTGCGCTTCCTTGGAGAAACTGCAAATATTCCAAAAATATATTTCTATCTCCGATTATTTTTAATATTCTTTACAAGAGGCTGTTTTCAGAGAAGGGATAATCTAATAAACAAACAGCAATAGAGTTCCGTGCCCAACATTTAGGAAGATTTTATTTAAAATCACAAATAATTGTTCTTCTTATAGAAAAAAATAGATGGAATCAACTATTGGAATCTAATGAAATGTTTAGTTATGTCTTTCTTACTTTAAGCAGCCTCCACACATATCTCAGCTTTATGAGGGTTTAAAGTCTCAGTTTCTTGACACTGAAATCCTGTGATTTTGTTCCTCTTCTCTAATGGCATTTTTGATGTACACGTCCCTTAATAGTCTCACTATTCAAGAGGAAAGGAAGAGACACCTTTAATTTCTTTTTTACAGAGGGAAGAGAGACAGACCTCAAAAGAGGCAGCAAACTACATCAAAATTTTCCCAATGAGCCCACAACAGCTACATGAATATAACAGAACTCCCCCTACAGATAAGCTCTCATGCTGCCCCAGGCTCCTT
>PVIU01021220.1:0-32100 GCA_004026605.1 Ondatra zibethicus | reverse complement strand
CTCTTTGCAGATGATATGATAGTATACATAAGTGACCCCAAAAACTCTACCAAAGAACTCCTAGAGCTGATAAATACCTTCAGTGATGTGGCAGGATACAAGATCAACTCAAAAAAATCAGTAGCCCTCCTATACACAAAGGATAAAGGATCAGAGAGGGAAATCAGAGAAACATCACCTTTCACAATAGCCACAAATAGTATAAAGTATCTGGGCGTGACACTAACCAAGGAAGTGAAAGATCTATTTGACAAGAACTTTAAGGTGTTTTAACTTTTTCAGTGACAGAGCTAACACCATGCAAAAATGTCTTGACTCTAGCACCTGTGTCTTCTGCCCTCAAGGGAGATGCCCGAGCAGGAGTTCAGTGTCTCACTTCTTTGCTCCTGTCATTCTCTGGCTCCTTTGGTATCATTTTCTCTGCATTCAATTTGCTTGGGAAATTTTCATGAAAATAATATTCTAATGTTGTTAACATACCCTTTGTTCTCCTGGGTGTCAGTCACCATGGTGATTAGAAGAAATCAATGTCTGCAGGTATTGAGATGAAACACTGTCTCCTCTCTTGTTATAGGAATAGGGGTCATATTTGGTTAAAGATTCATTTAATTCTACTGGGACTTTTGCTTAATTTGGTCACTTTTCAACAATTACTTCCAAGTCCAATTATATTCACAGGTACTAGGGTTTGTGATTTTGACATATCATTTTGAGATACACTACTCCACTCATGACCCTAAATTTGACATTTCTGTTACAATTGGAATATGATTAGCTGAGAACAACCCTTTAGGGCAGCATCCAGGGTGGCGGAGATCATTCAACTGAAAATCACATAGTCCTTCAGCATCGTAATAACGTTTTTTTTTTTTAAACATCTCTTTCACAAAATGGATGCATTTTCATGATTGCATGGTTATTCTGGTGTTTAAAGGTCCGTGAGATGGTGTTCTCAACAAGCTCTGTGTTTTGTGTTGCAATGCAAGGAGAATATCAATCGACACAGTCAGTAGATCAGGCTGATGACTTTGTAACAGGTCCCACAACAGGAAGACGATGACTGACATCAGAAGCACAGCCTTCAGTAGCAGCAGCAGCTTTGAGAACAGGCTTTAGTGAATCACCACTGCAGCTGCTGTTTTTCCCAGAGCTAGATAAGCCCTGGCACGGAAAAGTGCTATTACAGGAAGTGTGCATTCAGATAGGACGTATTAGACATGTAGTCATGATCAGTTTGGAAGGAAAAAAAGACTTTTTACATTAACTATTTTTGTGTTGATTTTTTTCTGTCTTCAAAAAAATCTTATCTGAAACCTTTAAATTCAATTTAATTCAATATCTTAGTTTGAACTATATCTAAATAAGTTAGTATATCGAGTGTAATGCTTAGAATTTAGCTTGTCATTGTTCTAGGGAGAATATATATTTGTAAAAAGTTTATTAAAATGTTATGTTCTAAATTGGACTTTAATGGCATCAATAGTTTTTACATTAACTAAGAATACTCCTTGGACATAGTGAGTGACAGCTATGATGGCCCAGTCTGTGCAGCCCTCTGCAGTGGCCTCCTGTCACCTTCTTTCTGGTTCTAGAAAGAACAAAAATTAGAGAAGATAGACTTTGTTCTTAAGTTACATGCAGAAAGAAAATAGTCTCCCATAGCCCAGGGTGAGGCTTGAGCTTCATGACCACACAGAGCTTGGTTGTCTTGAACCGCCCTGGAGCACACCGATATGCCTTTCCCAAACATATGAGCTTCATTTGAACAGGTTGCTAATGTTTCCATGACAGGTATGGAGCATCTGGTCCTAAATATAATAATGTTAATATAGCATTAAATAGAACCCAAAGACTCCACTGAGGTAGAATTCATCAGTGTTCCTTTTCTTCATATTTGTGTCCAGTTGCTTCTATGAGTTGATGTAGTCAATTATTATTTCTATTATGCAGTGGTTCTAAAAGAAAGTCCTAGAATCTTCCCGAATGCTCCATGGGAACATTGATCAATGATCAATCTGAAGTTCATGGTATAGAGTGAAACAGAAATCTTTGATCTGATTTCTCCCTGAAATGTGTTCTCTTCATTGGATGGCCTAGTCCAGGTAGAGAAAGAAAATACTTGGGGGTCATGGTACATGGTGGAATATCCCCCCAAAATTCTCAAATATTGGTGGCTGTCCAGCAGTTGGAATACATCTCATGAATGACATGAGTTTCTTGCCCTGTTCTTATTTCCTTGTTGCAAACTTTGCATTATTTTTTGTATAAATTTTGAGGCTTAATTGTAAAATGTAGAAACAAAAGTAGAGAAGGTGATTCTGACTTGAGTTTGCCATTTCTGGGGTAACCAGTCTCTTAGGTATAGCACTATCAAAACCAAGACATCTCTGCTTCCTTTGCCTTTCTCCTCTCACTGTATCTCCTCTTTCCTTTGCCGGTGAAGTTTCTTTCCAAAAGGAGAGGGTGCCTAGGTAAGTTCTCTCTTACAATTCCTGATCTTGAACTTGGCTTCTTCAGAAGCTTGATGAATGCTTTCTATTTCAAGAAATGATTGTTTTAATTTTTCACCAGATATTTATATGGATTTTAAACAGCTATAGATTACATGACATTCCTTTATATGTCTTAGCCAGCTTGAGTTAATTCTATTGCTTTTTATCATTTTCCACTGCTATGTAAGAAATGCCTTTTTTTTCTGTGCCAATTTTTGCCACTTTTTTCTGATTTTGTGCAAACAATCCTTTATTCAATTTTGGACACTACATGATATCTTATTTGATGTTCTATTTTCATTTGTAAGCTATATATACTATAATAAATTGCTGATCTTCCATTTTCAATTTCCTCCACTGTCTGTGCTGCAGACTCCTGGTTCCAGTGATTTGCAAAACATCTTCCTTGTCTCTTCCACTGTTATTTGATATCCTTCTCTCTCTCCTGTCATCACTTTGTTGATTTTACTATTGTCTTAGTTCCCCACACAGTGAACCTAAGACATGTTTCCATGACCCTCATCCAGTATCTTCTAGGATTACCTCCCATGAATTTTCTCATTAAAATTTTTTTTAGCCATATGAATTAATGGGTTTGGTGCTTCTGATAAAACCTAAAATTAGCAGTGATTTACAGTGTTAACTTAGCTTTTCCTTTTTGACAGTTCTACTAACGAGTCAGGGACATACAATGACCTGACTGTGTCACAATTGAGGCCCCTTCCTTCTTGTTGCACCATCTGTGATATAGAATCTTTGTCCATTTTGTAATTAATAACTCCCTCCCACAGATTCAGTTCGGTGTGCAAAGAGGAAGAGACTGCTTTCCTTTCCTTCAGAGTGTAATCTAGAAGTAACTTAGAAATCCTTCTCACAGATAACGTTTAATGGAACAGTTGCTTGGGATGTCCGCACCTAAAAACACAGGAGGCAGAGTAATAATCTTTACCTGTGTTCAATGTTCTAGTTCTCTAGAAGAATGGGGGGGGTCACTTCTCAAGGAAGTCATGTGTCATCTCCTCACTGTTCTAACTTTTCTATTTTCACCTTTTGGTGGGATTTTATTGCCCGTTACTGAGATTATATCTGGAGACTTTCGCTGATCTGTTTGCTCACTGTGAATCTACCCTTTTAGGATAATACTATTTTAAAATTAAAATTTGTTAAACTTTTCCAGTAGCCTAAAACATAAAATCTCTTTTAAGATTCTATAAGTACCAGCATAGGACCAAACTAGACCCTCTGAATGTGAGTGACAATTGTATGGCTGGGGCAGATTGTGGGGCCACTGATAGTGGGACCAGGATTTATCCCTACTGCCTGTACTGGCTTTTTGGGATCCCATTCTTTTGGATGGATACCTTGCTCAGCCTAGATATATTAGGGAGGGCCTTGGTCCTTCCTCAAAGCAATGTGCCAGACTTTGTGGACTCCCTTACCCTCTCTGAGATGTGGATGGAGGGGGATGGGATGGGTAAGGAAGATGAAGGGAACAGGAGGAGGGGAGGGAGTGGGAACTGGGATTGGTATGTAAAATGAGAGAAGATAGTTTTTAAAAAATAATTTAAAAAAGATTCTTTAAGTACTATATTAGCCTCTGTATTCTCAACCCCTCCTTTTAAATGGTTATTCTTTCATTAATGCATCATTCGTTACCAAGCATGTGTTGTGTGCCTCCCATGTGTCGTGTACAGTGTCACTTATTTTCCGAAGCTAATTCTTTGGATTGTAGGTGGAAAGTTTAGTCATAACATACCTGGTTATCATCATAATTGTCACAGCTCCCTTCTGATGGTTGTTTCCACCATTGTCATGCTTGAGAAATTAGATACATCTTAAGAACAACCCTTTAAAGCTACCCAATACAATAGTTGTTAATATGCCTTACAGAACTCAATGGTACTTATCTGACACAATTCAACTTTCGTATATTTAACTATTAGTTAAAAATTATTATTTGCTATAGAAAAGCAAAATGGAAAAAATACTTAATGAATGAGCCATAGTTAGATTTAGCACCTCATAGAAATTGAAAAAGGGTGAAATGCAAGCTTAGATAAAAATCTTACCTTGTATCTAGTTGATTCTTTATTCCAAAGCAACTTATTTCAATCCCCAATCCTACAACTTGATGCATAAGTATCTTTATAGGAGGACACACACTTTTGACTGAGATAATCTCTGTCTACAATTCTAGGTATTGTGAGATGAAAACTTACTTAACCATCCTGTCATAATTTTAGCAGTAAAATGAAAAATATGTTTATTATTTTGCTAACCCTAGAGGCAAAAATAACCCTAAACCTTATCTACTCATGATTTACATTTTTATTAAATGAGATTCAGATTTGCTGGCAAACAAAAAAAGTTATGGAGGAAGCCAGCCCTGTAAAAGAAGAGCATCTGAGGGAAAGGTAAGCACATAACACTTAGGACAGGTGCTTTTAGCAATTTTATTGCATTCAGATGTGAAATGGTTGCTGTTGTTTCATTTCTAGCCTAATGGGTTAGACCTCCATAACAGCAAATGGCCCTGTATTTTTTAACTATAACCTTGATTAGAAAGAAGAACAATGGAGGGAAGAAAAGTAAGAGTCTCAGGCCTAGAAGCCTTTGGTATCTACACATTTTCTTCATATGTCTATCTTTATATTGGCCTCATTATGAGTTCATTTGAAATAAAACAGTTCTAAAATCACTAGACTATATGATAATCAAGATCTCTGACAGCTCACAATTCTGAAGGGGTTTGTTTTTTAACATGATGTATTTCTGCCGACAAAAATTTTGACCCCCTTTCCTTGCAAGGAGTGAAATCCATCTTAGTGAGTCTGCTTGTTCTTTTTGCCTTTTGTATCTCTTAGTTATCAAAGTATTATCAAGTTTGAAATAAAATATAATTCCAGCAGAGAAAATACAGAAGGGGTCAGACCTTGTGTTGTATCCACATCATGAAAATCATTCATTACATATCAAAGTTCAAGAAAGTCATATTAGAATACTACCTTAGTCACTGTTGCTTTGAAGAGACACCATTACCAAGGCAACTTATGAAAGAAAGCATTGAATTGAGTGCTGGCTTTCAGTTTCAGAGGGTGAGTGCAGGTGGGGGAGTCTCTGCAAACACCATGGCCAGCAGAGTATCGATCCATTACAGACAAGAAGGAAATCCAGTTCAACATGACTCAGTAGCTGGCGTTGGTTCAAACTTTGAGAGTTTGGCACCAGTGTTTATTTCAGGCATATTTAAGAACAATACAATTTGGAAAAAAAATGTTTCCTGGTGATAATTCACTAAATCCCATAGATACAATAAAGCTTAAGACACGATTACATTGAAACTCTGTAAAGTACATGTAACCTCTTCCATAAACGTACGTTCTATAGATGAACTGATGATGCTTCTTAAAGGTCAGGGAGAGGATCTACTGTGGTCTTGATCATACAGATAGAGCAAAGGTCACCAGGCTGCACCCAGCCCCCTAGGAAGAAAATAGGTCATATATCTCTTCCTTTGAATAGACAACCCTGCATGTTTAGTATTCCTGGTTTCCTGGGAGTTTATCTGTGAGCACATGGACCTTGTGCCTCCTACAGGTAAGTACATGACAATTACGGTAGCGAGTATGATAGCAGACAAGCAGGCATGGTTCTGGAGCAGTAGCCAGAAGTTTACATCCTAATCTACCACTTGGAGACACAGGGAGACTGATATGGCCTGACATGGGTTTTTGAGACGTCAAAGCCAACCCACAGTGACGTGTATCTTCCAACAATGTTATACCTGCTAATCCTTCCAAAAAACACTTTTGCCAACTAGCTACCAATCATTTCAATGTATGAGCCTGTGGGATCATTTTTGTTCAAATACCACAACACATTCTTATTTCATTTTACATTTATCTTTAGACATTTAACATACATGCAACTATAATTTAGCACATATTAGTCTAATAATTTTTATAACTTAAAAAATAAAATTATGTAAGATATTGTTCTAGTTTTCTTTCTGTTGCTATGACAAATGCCATGACCTGTGTCAACTTATAGGTGAAAATGATTTATTTAGCTTATATGTTACACTTCATTATGAAGGAAGATGGCACAGGAATTCTAATAGGAATTTGAAGCAGAAATCATGGATGAACACTGTTTGTTGGCTATTTTTCAAGTTTGTTTAGATAGCTTTCTTAAACAGTCTAGGACCATCTGCCCTAATAATAGTGCTGCCCACAGTGAGCTGGGTCCTTCCACATTAATTAGCAATCAAGGCAATCCCTCATAGACAAATACAGGCCGATCGGATCTGGACAATCCCTCAATTGAGATTCCCCCCTTAGACGACTCTGGGTCATGTCAATACCTATTTTGTAGTATGTCAAGACTACAGACATAGTAGGTATATCCCACTTTTCTTGAAAAATTTTCAGAAATTTTTGTAGTTTTATATAAAATGTTTAATTAAAAAGGATGACTAGAGATTTGTTGGCAGAGGCTGCTTGTTTGTCTTGGCTGTCCAGACCCAAAATAAGCACATGGAAATTGTATTAATGAAAACACTGCTTGGCCTATTAGAATATTTCTAGCTAGCTCTTATATCTTAAATTAACCCATTTCTATTAATCTGTGTGTCGCCACTTGGTTGTGGCCTATCAGTAAGGTTCTGCTCGGTGCCAGGTATCTGTCTCCTGTGGCAGATACATGGCTTCTCCCTGACTCTTCCTACTTTCTTGCTATGTCTCTTCCAGCCTGACTATATTCTGCCCTGACATAGACCCAAGCAGCTTCTTTATTCACCAATAGCAACATATTCACAGCATACAGAGGGGAATCCCACATCAGAGAATCATTCAGTTTCAACTTTCACTGTATTTGTATTTATCAAACTAGCTGTAAATCTGAATTTTAATATGGTAATAGTCAAAATAATGAGTTTAAAACCATTTTCAAAGTTCATGGAAGAAATATTTTGGATGTGACTTTAGTCAAGAAGAATTTAGGAAGGAAAATGATTGTTCTATTCTGTTCTTATTTCATGTGTTTGTCTTGTTGTGAACAGAAGTAGGCAAAATTATAACATTAAAACTAAATTTAATTTTAGACAAGTAATGGTTGGTCACACCTTTAATCCTGGGAGTCAAAGGCAAATGGATTTCTGAGTTCTAGGCCAGCTTGATCTGTAGAGCAAGTGCCACACAGAGAAAAAACAAAATAAATGAAGCAAACAAACAAAAAGCAACCCTAAATTTAATTCCAGAAAGGACATAAAATTATAGAGATTTTAACTAGCATTTAAAAAATGCAAACAGCAGGCTAAGTGGTGGTGGTGCACGCCTTTAATCCCAGCGCTCAGGAGTCAAAGGCAGGCAGATCTCTGAGTTCGAGGCCAGCCTGGTCTACAGAGTGAGTTCCAGGACAGGGTCCAAAGCTACACAGAGAAACTCCGTCTCAAAAACAAAACAAAACAACTGCAAGCAGCAACGCATGGTTTTATCAGGTGACTTCACAGTGAATTCCTGTTTGCCTGTTCTGCTAGATCTTTGTCAAGGAGGATATGCAAACGGTTAGAAAAGGAAAGTGGGGTTATGAAATTTTTTATTTTGGATTTTTAGTGATGTATATAGGCATTATAGTCTATAAATATTTAAGTTTGCAAATTGTTGTCTTCTTGTCACTTCCCATATGACTGTTTCATCATTTATTTTTCTCTTCCTCTTCTCACTTCCTTTTATTTGGCCTACAAATGTAAGACTACTGAAGGGAAGCAGTCTCTAAGTGAGTGGAACAGTAAGAAATCATATGAGAAGTGGGGTAGAGGAACAAAACTAAAAAGGTCCTCTTTCTACTTTTAACATTCTCACAAGGTAATAAAATACGCAGTCAGGCAGCTGTAAGTCTCAAAAGAACCTCACACACTTTGGCGTTCAACAAATTATTTATTGCATTCCTTCCACAATCTGTGAAATATTGTGCTAGAGATAAGACAAATGAGTCACTGTTAATGCCCTCAAAAGGTTTTTAAAAAGAAAAAAAAAAACCCAAAAGCTAGCATGAGAATAAAGGCGGTCACTGAGAACAATTTATAATTTATAATGCATGGGATAAGTACAATTAGATGTAATTAGTGTTCTACCTAGTCTGAAAGAGATGTGAAAGGATTCTGGGGAGGGCTGCCCAAGTTGACCTACAACAGATGAATAGATGCTAACAAGGGGTGAGAGAAAATTGAGGGTAAAGAGCCTCAGCCACAAAGGCAAATACACACCCACTGCCTGGGAATAACATTAGAGTTTTAGTATCGGGGTATATTTGAGTTGAGTAAAAACCAAGGAGGAAAGTAGAGTGGAGGTAATTCCTGCAGGATGGCTTATATCAAGTGAAGACTCTTGAGCTTGATTACATAGTGATAGTAAGCTTGGAAAGGAATGAACAGATTTACTGCGAAATGATTTCACCCAAAATGTAGGTAAAGAGTGAACCTCCAGGAAGCAAGCATGCAGATAAGAATATAGTCTAGAAGATTGCTGAAACAGTGTAGAAAGGGTGAATTTCACACTGCCCTGGGACAAAAGGAACATGCAAAACACCACATTTCTACGATTGGCTAATGTGAACCAGTACTGGAAGGTCATATCCCCAACTTTTCATCCTATTGGTATAGCATGCTTAAGCCAAGAGCCGGGGGCCATTCCGTGAAGAGGAACTGAGTGTATGCAATTTGTTTTTTATAGCCGGAATGAAGATGGCTCCTTTTCTGTGGTACCTATATCTGTGCTGGGCAGTTGGATGCAATGTGTCATTGTCATTCTCCTGTGGAAGAATACCTGATAGAAACAACAATCTGAGAGAAGCAAGAATTATTTGGGGGCACCAACTAGAGGGATACAGTTTATCCTAGCAAGAAACACAGGGTAGTTGGAGTGAGAGTTGAGGGCTTAGATACTTACGCATTGTTGAAAAAGAAGGATCAGACTATAAACATAAAGTCTACTCCCAGTAACCTCCTCCCTCCAGCTGGGTCTCACTTCCTACAGTTTCAATAGCAAGCACCACCACCACCCAGGTTCAGAGGCGTGAGCCTGTAGGGGACATTTCACATCCACTCCAAATGAGCTAGACGAGGTCATGTTCTAAATGTGTGATGGAGATCCACAACTTCCCAAAAATATAGCAATGTCATGTGTTTTCTTACATGATCTTTCTGTGGGTGAGTACAAAACTGTTTGCTGTCGTGTGTTGTGTCTATGAGATGATTTTTTTTCCTCAACTTGCCTTTGATCAGTGCTAATACACTAATTACTCCATAGATTTTGTAACTGATAATCTTAGCTTCATCTGGTGTTGGGAGTGAAAGCACCCAGTGTCATTGACTCAGAGGTTCTACTTTTCCTAAGGAAGCCGGGAAAATCATAGTGTGTATTAGTTTAAACCTGTTTTAAAAACACAGCCAAAATATTAAAATTTCATTATTAACTTAATTATCCTCCTTTTGGTTCTCCAATGTGTATTTCTTCTCTCCCTTTTTCTTTTCCATTTCCAGGAAAGAAAGATTTTTGGCATCGCCCTTCTTAGAAATAACAGCATATTTTAATCAGAAATTTGTAAGTATCCTTTTATGTTTCTCTACTTAAGAAATTAGATACTGACTTGGGGAAAGAAATAGCTCCTTTGTTTGACCAAATATAGCTACATAATATGAATGGGCATGAAAATTGGAAAAATCGACCTCTCTTCAAAAACAGCAACAAAATATAAAGGAAACCAAAAACCAATCAAAAATCATTTATCACATGTATGTACAGCTAGTAAGTATAACATTTATTCTTTGTCCAGTTCCTCTTTCTTGATGACATTTTCATTGTGTTTTTCTCTCATGTGAATATGTGTCCACATATTTATGAGCCTGGCATGTTACATATTGATCTAATGAGGCACCTTATATAATCATATTTTAGAAAGTTTATATCACAGGTATGAAGGAGGAGAAAAAAGAAAGGGCATGGATACAGGAAAGAGGAGAATGTTTATTCATTTAAAAGTCATATGGCTTGTTTTGTCCATGCTTAACAGTTTTAGTAGACTTTTTAAAAGCTCATGCTGCATCTCATATAGTTAAGGTCTGTTCAGTTTCAACACATTCTTTAAAAGCCTACTACTGTATCATAATAATTGTGTTCAATGGGTCAGTTCAGGATCTGGCAATCTGACAGACCCATCCTGTTCTACTTAGTGAAGAGTTTAAAATAAGCAAACATATTTACGGATGTGTTATTATGTAAATTTAGAGGAACCAGTAAGAGAAAAACAAATAGAAACCTGTCCTCCAAATGTTACCTGAAATGATAATATTTTTACTCTTTATTGTTTGAAAGAAAACTGCAAGTTTAATAAGGCTATTTTTATTTATCACAAAAGCCAATGATGAGTGGATATATATTAAGTTAGAGAGTGCAGTTCCAGGGACCATAGTGTAAAGAGAGATCAAGAAAGCAAGGCCACTCATGAGCATACTTACTAGCTGGGAAACCTAGACACTGTATGCCTGGGTTTCAGAGCGGTAAATATCTGTATTTGAGGGTTGTTAACCTGAAATGATCACTGCTTAAGATCTTTCTATGAGCCAGTGAAATCCTCGAATCACTGTTACTTACTAGTTAATATTCATTTTATTTTGGCTAATCTATAGTTGCTATAATAACCTTACCATTTGCAGGATAGCCAATAAAACAAGTCAACAGGTACTTGACATATTTCTAGCTGCCTCATCAGATAAGTTTTAGCAAATCATTTATTTCAAAGGGCGTGTTCAGCTCTAAAACATTCTGTAGTGGTGTGATCTGTTTCCTAGTTATGTGAGATGACTTTTGGGTTCTAATCCATCTACTTATTAATTTTCTAATCTTTGGGAAATTACCTGAACTTCCTGATGATGTTTTGACAGTACAAGGCACGCTATGGAGTTTCTTCCATAGGTTGTGATAGGAACCAAATGAAATGATGAAGCAGTGCTCCATAGAAATGAAGTATGTCGACATTAGTATCACATTCCCCCATCTTTCCTATGTCATTTTCATAAATTTTGAGCTTGTAGCCAATGATGATGTGCCTTAGTAAACATCTACGAACTGTTTTATGTGTTAAATTGGTCTCTCTGGAATCTTCGAGAAAACTGTTTTAGGACGGATTCTTGGCCACACTTCCCAATGCTTTCAGCAAACATCTAAGACTCTGGAACTGCCAAGAGATCTGTGTGCCAGACTTTAAGAAATATGCCTTTTCCTTTCATGGTGATTCTCAAACTACTTGGTCATTAATATCACAGAAAACATTTTTGTTTGGGTTTTAAGGAATCAGTATTCCTAGACATCTTCCTGAAATGTCCTGATTTAGCAGATTGAGTAGCAGTTTAGATAAAAAAAAACTGTCTGATTTCTATATTTTGAATCACATCCTCCCTTCATCCCTAGGTGTTGAGACAGAAAGCTATGCACATGTCTGGCCTGTGTGGGTGAGGGGATATATTTATGTTTGGCAAGTCCGGAATAAGCGGAAGGAGTGAAAGACTTGTGTTGTGGATGTCTAATAAAAGCCAGCAGTGAAACACGCAAGATGGCAGAGTTTCTCAGCTAAAAAGGATTGTGGATACTGTCTAGTTTAAGTCTCTTACTCATGGAGGAGGGAAGTACCTTAACGTTTTGCCCAAGGTCACAGCAGAAGAGAGGGATTAGAATTTCTGCCCCCAACTCCACTCTATTCCTACTGTACTATTAATACTAGGCTGGCTCTGCCTTTGCCAGTTCAGGAGCAGCTAACACAGGTGAAACCAGTTTCTCTAGTGCTGAATTGGACTTCTGAGCAGTCTTGCAGTGAAAAAGTAGAAAGTGCTCTTTGAGACAACCTTCCTCTTCAAGTATCCACCTGCAAGAGTGTCATCCATAGGACCATCACTTAGCAGGGAGGCCTCTGAGATCTAAGAGGGACAGACCATGTGTCCCATGTCCACCTCTACTGTTGCTGTTCTGCCCCTTATGCTGTGCCTTATCTCAAAGTCCCTGGCTGTGCTCTTTGCTAAGAAAGAAAATCCAAGAGGAAGACCATGTTTCTAAAGAGGGATAAACACCTCTCAGGATGAGAGGAAGTGGCCAGCTAACCTGTCCTGGGTTGTCTCAACATTAATGGGTCGTCCATACTGACCCCACATGCCTTGTCACACGTAGTTTTCTCAACTCTGGGAGGTTTTGTTTTGTGTCCAAGAAAAGGCTTAGACAGCTTATGTGCTCACCTAAGGTTTCATTTAAGAAACAGAGGCACCAAGATCAGATGACAAACCGTTGCAAATCCTGTGTATCTCATGTTTTGTCACTGATTCTTTTTAGCTCTGCCACATATAATTCTGTGAAAACAGGTCAATTTTAAATGCAAATAACTTGCAATTTTATGATTTGTTAAATAGGAGACATGAGCTACATTGTTAATTATTCTCACCTATCCTTTAGACTATTGCAATGTTCTCTAAACTCTTAAATTTTAAGAACACATCAGGAAGCCTTAGGGGTCATTTGTCTCTAATTCACCAGCTCTGGAATTACAAGTGTATGCCACCATGCCTGGCATTTATTTAAACATGGGTTTTGGAGATTAAACTCAGATTCTGGTGCTGAGAGGGCTGAGTTATCTCTTCATATCCTGTAAACTCATTTCTTTATGTGCATGCATGTATATGTGTGTGTCATATATATGTGTTTATGTGAGTGTGTTTATGTGACAAATTACTCATGGATTATCTCATTTTGTTTTGATTGGCTGCCTTTAACCACATCCATCAGTTCATGTCAATTTCAGTAAATTGTACAAAAGAAAGTTGACTATATACGTGATCATCTAGACCAGAGGGACATGTAAATTTCTTATGCAAAATATAGATCACCATCTTAAAACAAATCTACTAAAATATTTCTAAACATTTCAAAATTCTGTAACACACTTGTTAATTTTACTACCAACTGGTCACCTTTATAGGTCACTAAGATGTATTATGAAAAAGTTCTTATATTTTTCTCCATCACAGACTGTGATGGAGCTGGGAACAGGATCATGCAGTCACAGTGCAATCCAGTGTACTAAGGAGGAGATTACACAAAAATGTGGGCAATAAAAAGGAGTTAGTTTTTAAAAGACTACAAATTCCATGTATAGTGCTAATTATTATGTGTATATAAAAATAGAGAGATGAATAACCTAACTATGTTTTGAAAATATATTTGGAGGTAAGTTTTGGAAAGGATTAAATGAAAGGGAAGAATTTTAGATTATAAAGCAAAATGCCCATTGGCCTCAGCTGAAAAATACTATGAATACAAAGAAATACTTATTTCCTGCTGTATCTAGTTTATCTTAGAATTGAAAGACACCTCTGAAACATGTTTCAAGTTATATAAAGCTTTCTAGAATTTATGTGGAACCGGCTTAGAATTTTAGTCATGGCAATCAACAGTACTTTAGACTTCAGAGGCTCCGTGAGGAGGTAGAAGGAACATCAATTTTCTCTCTGTGACCCATAAACATTTGCTGAAGAATGTTATGCATGATTGCATTTATGAAAGAAAAATTTGAGCTTTTATGCTGTTTTTTATTTTTCCATATGCTGTAATAGGGGCTACTGAAAATGCCGAAAATGTTCCTCTTTGCATATTTACATATAGTCAGAGTCTCACAGACCCTGGCATTTGAGGATTCCAGGTTTTCTTAAATTCCTGTTTTCTAGGGCACAGTGTGTATCTGGGAAATTAAAACTGAACTCCTCTTGGACTAAAAGCCTCAGGGACAATGGACTGATGACAAGGGAACTTGTACCAGAACATTTTTCATTCAACCCAAATAAGAGCCGTTGTGCACATAATAATTATATTAAGTTAATGTTTTTGATACAAATAAGATATAGTTTTAGTAAATTTTAGTAAAAAGTCTTCCAAATTCTAAACTGTTAAGGTTATTACAATTAGTATATTTAGTCCATAGGTCTTAAAGTGAAAGCAAATTGATTTTTAAATGCTTAGAACTAAATTAGACTATGTTTATCCATTTTGTCCTTCCTTAGTATCCTGCTATTTCCAATGAGTGGCTAGAAAGTCTAGGCTTGATTCAAGCAGGTATATGAAGCACAGGTGGCTTAAGGTTTCTATTGCTGTAATAAGACACCATGACTAAAAGGCAAGTTGGGAAGGAAAGGCTTTCTTTGGCTTACACTTCAACATTGCTGTTCATCATGGAAGGAAGTCAGGACAGGAACTCAAGGAGGGAAGGAACCAGGAGGCAGGAGCTGATACAGAGGCCATGGAGGAGTGCTGTTACTGACTTGCTCCCCATGACTTGCTCAGCCTACTTATAGAACTCAGGATCACCAACTCAGGGATTTCACAACCCACAGTGAGCTGGGCCCTCCCCCATCAAGCACTAATTCAGAAAATTAAGGTTATATTTTTTTTGTGTGTTTTTAAATTGATTTTTATTGAGCTCTACATTTTTCTCTACTCCCCTCCCATTCAACCCTCTCCCAGGTCCCCATGCTCCCAATTTACTCAGGAGATCTTGTCACATTCTACTACTCATATAGATTAGATCTATGTAAGTCTCTCTTAGGGTCCTCATTGTTGTCTAGGATCTCTGGGATTGTGATTTGGGGGCTGGTTTTATTTGCCTTACATTTAGAAAGGTTGTATTTTATGGAAGTATTTTCTCAAGGTTCCCTCCATTCAGATAACTCTAATTTTATGTTAAATTGACATAAATCAAACCAGCAAAGTGAATCAGTGAGATCACAGGAAGTAGATACTTATTTACTAGAAAGAAAACTAAAGACACATAGGTATTCCTGCCTACAATGTAAACATCGAGGGGGCATTACAAAAAACAGACCAAGGAAACTGATGCTTAAAGCAGTTAACAAATTTCCTCATGTGATAATTGTCTTTCTGGGTCTGGGTTATCTCACTCAAAATGTTTTCTAGCTCCATTCATTTGCCTGCAAAATTCAAGATGTTGTTATTATTTTCTGCTGCGTAGTACTCCATTGTGTAAATGTCCTACATTTCCTTATCCATTCTTAGGTCTAAGGGCATTTAGATTGTTTCCAGTTTCTGGCTATGACAAACAATGCTGCTATGAACATAGTTGAGCACATGTCTTTGTGGCAGGATTGAGCATCCTTTGGATATATACCCAAAAGTGGCATTTTAAACATAAAGCAAAGAAAACCAGCCCACAAATCACAATCCCAGAGAACCTAGACAACAATGAGGACCCTAAGAGAGACATACATAGATCTAATCTACATGGGAAGTAGAAAAAGACAGAGTATATTGGGAGCATGGGGACCATGGGAGAGGGTTGAAGGGGAGGGGAGAAGAGGAAAATGTAGAGCTCAATAAAAGTAATAATAATAATAATAATGATAGAAATTTCCTCATGTTATGGGTCTGATTGTACTAGGAACACAAGTCTAATATCCTTTCTGGACTTGAAAATAGGTAGAAGACAAAATTTTGTTGATTCATGGAAAATGTATCTCACATTAAAAAAAGATACTTTTTTTCCCATTAGTTAATTGGTGGAAATGCTACCACTAATGAGTTGGCTGGTTTAGTTTAGAGCATAAACCTGTACATGAATGAATGGTTTTCCAAGAGTTGGTTTGGATAGGATGAATTAAAAAGGGTTTTGGAGGATCTCTAAACTGCTAGAACAGAAAGATGAGTATCAATGAAGGAAGTTAAGAAAGAGGGTAGGGTATACAGTTGATCTGAGAAAATCTGATCAAGAAAAACTCTTAAAAATTGTGATAAAAATCTAATAAAAAATAAAAAAATTGTGATAAGGAAGCTGAAGTGTAGCTCTCCACAACTGATGGCTTCTGGTGGGGGTGAGGGTGGGGAAGGACTCCGTTATCTTTAAGGGGACAGCCATGGGGAATTTGACCATGCTCTAATGACCGTATGTGCACCACAAATTGGACTTTTTTTTTTGGTTGATGAGAGTCACAGGGCTGGGGGCAGACCTGAGAGGGCTGGGGAATGAATGTGGCTGGGGTGCAGTATGTGAAATTCCAAAATAATCAATAAAAATATTATGTTGTGGAAAGAAAGGACAACAATCACATTGATCAGATATCAAGCTTCATCTTTTAATGAAAGCATGCCCGAGACAGTATAAAGTGTTCATGGAGTGTCTTCTTCACTTCTTTCACACATTCATTCTCAGACTTTCTCTTTTATGAAGCTGGTAAATATCGACCTCATTTCCAAATGTTTCTTCTGATTTGTTTGATTCCGGTAAGCAAACATGTTCAGTAATATGCATGAGATGTTTTTCCATATTTCCTTTGCTTTCTCCATCTTTTACATCTCTGAGAGAGCCAAAGAGATCTCAGTCAATAGATTCAAGATGGCCAGGCTCCCTTTCAGCCAAATGAGCTTCTCTGAGCAACGTTTTCTGTGAGCAACTCTTTCTCAACTCTTACTGAAGACCCTTGTAGGGTCAGGTGATTATTTTCTAGTTTGTTTGTTTGGTTTTGTTGTTGTCATTGTTGTTTGTGGTATTTTCTTCAGATATTTTAATTCAAATGGATTTGGGAGAATTTTCCTATTCCGAAGTTCTTCGTTATCCTTAATCAAATGTCATAAGCTATCAGTGAAGAATTTGAATGTAAGCAGAATGGTAGGATAACTCAGAGTGTCTTTCTTGGTTCATGCAATTTACCTAGAATACAAATGTAGAATGCTTAAAATAGCAGCAGATCTTTTATTTTTGTGTCAAATTCACTGAAAACTTCCTTTCTGTATAGACAGGCTTTTCAAATGAGAGCAGCAGAAGGTTAGTGGACATGAAGTTCAGTTAGAGTGTGCCACTGAACCCTTGATGTCCATGATCGATGCATAGAAAATATTTGATCTTGCCTCCCAGGAAACTATGTCTCTCCAGAAGGAAAAAGTACCCTACATAGTACTTAGTGATAATGATATTAAGCTGTTTTATCAGTGAGCCTCATACTTGCTCATGAGAATGAAAGGTAGCAGAGCTCAGAGGAAGACACCGACATATATCCTGATGTATGTAACAAGTGTAACAAAATTTTATTTTATAATTTAGTTCAATTTTTAATTTACTAAAAGGAAATTTTTACTTAGGTCTGAAACTGAGCTCGTAGGTCTCCAGGGCTGAGTATGTGCATTGGTAGTAATTGTGAAAACCACCAATTACAACCTGCTAAGTGAGCGGCATATCCTCTTAGACATGAAAACCAATTCATCAATGCAGTCTGGAAAAGGTGGAGAAGAGATTACAAGATGCAGTGAGAAAGATGTAACGACTTGAGCTGTATTCTAATTCAGTTCTCAACCTGTTAGCCTCAATTACCTACAGAGTTAAGAATACAAATGACACTAGACTGTCTACATCCAAAGCTCTGTGGAATACAGGGAACTGCGTTGATAAGAACTGTCATCATTGACAGTTATACACAAACAAATTAGTAAAACACTTCCTTCATTCTTCTGGCATAAGATTAATCCTCAGCAAATAGGGTTTCTTTGGTTTTGGTTTTGGGGAGGGAATTGTTTTGTCTTTTCCTATGCTGATTCTTTCCCTCCTCCTGGGATCCCCTGGCTCTCATTAAGATTTTAAAAAGATCTCAGGAAGAGCTAATTTGCTGTAAATTCTGTTTGCCAGGCTCCAGGCAGGCACAGGTGGGATGTAATTTTCAGAGACCTCATTTTATTTGTCTTCTCCTTTCTACAATTTATCAAGTGCAAAGGTGAGAATCCAGTTCCTGGCAGAAAAACACATAAGAAAGAAGAGGCACTGATTTACACTGCCTGGCATCAGGAGGGAAATGATTCTGTTAGCAAAGCTATAAATAAAGTATCTAAAGCTTGTGCAATTCGACGAGGTCAATGTTAGGGCAGATGGATGGAGCAGAGTGGTTGATCATTCGGCAGCTAGGGTTAAAGGATATTTAGGCTGAGGTGTATGTGGCTTGGAGAAGGCCACAAAATCTTCATTATATGTTTCAAAGGGAAATTGCAGGACTTTGAAGAGCATTTCAGGTAGATTTGCCTTACTATATAGAAATGACTCAAAGGACAGGCTGGTAGCATGTGGCCCCCAACTGCTGCTATTGTGCATCAAACAGTGGTTTCCTTTTTTGCAATATTTGTGTCTTTTCTCCTTTTCAAGAGAAAATGTCTTTTTAAAAGAATGTAAATTATTTTAATATTCTAATAAAAAGCCATAAGGATAAAGTACATCAAGAAAACTTTAAAATAACATTTGAAAAACTCTTAAGTTCATTAAAAACAAAAGTTCACATTGGCTTCATACTGTTTTTAATGAGTAATTTCTGTTACCTATTTTGAAAAGAAAATAAGGTTGAAGGTAAAATTAACTCACCCAGTCATAACATAGTCATTAAATTATATAGAAGTTTATACCATAAATTATGAGAGTTTTCTATTTATTCTATGAAAGAATTTTAATGAATATGAAAGTATGTATTCCCATATATAAACTGTATAATAGTTAATGAAGAGCATAAAGAACACATATTATTTTCAAAATTATATTTTTTAGTTCCATGATCTATATTTTTAAGAGTAAAAATAAATTTTAAGAGTAAATTCCAATCAAAGTTTTTGAATCAGATGAGTTGCTTAAACAGTATTTTGATTATAAAGCACTATGGAAATGGGGCTGCAGAGATGGCTCAGTGGTTCTGGCAATGAGCCTGAATTCAATTCCCAGCATCTATATTTGGCAGTTTGCTCCAGGGTTATAATCCTCTTTTGGCTTCCATGACCACTGGCATGCAAACAAACAGACACATATACACATACAGTTAAACACACATGCACACTAATGCAATATAAAAATAAAGTAGAAATATTGTAGAGAGTATTTGGATCATAGAAGGACAATACTTTGGTTGAGGAGATTCATGCATGTAACAAATGGATGTACTAAGTAAGTTTTAGGAGGCTTATTTCTAAATTAAGATATTTCTATTTTATACTAATATCATCCAATTTTATAAAGGTCAATGGAAACTGGATAGAACAAAATGAAATCACTAAAAACCCAAGTTCTGGAGTTACATATAAGAAATTTAAATCCTAACCCAGGGCAAGATTCTTAACATCTAGAAAATTCAGTTTCACTCATCTCACATTTATAAGCTTTCTCTTTCTCTCATGCACACACACACTCATATTTGCAATAATGATTAAAGCCTATAGATGACTATAAAGCAACTGCTTAACTAAAGGCCCAGTGAAGAAGAGCTGCTAAATTTGTATGACTGATAACAATTTAATTATTAACTGAGATTTCTTTTTTCTTTTTTTTTGCATTTTGCATTAATTCTTTTTTTTTATTTTTCCATTCAAAAATTGACACTTCCTCCCCTTCTACCATTCCCCTCCCGCTCCCCTACTAACCCTCTTCCTTCCCTCTCCATCCTTAAGAGAGGGCAGGGTATCCTGCCCTGTGGGAAGTTCAAGGCCCTCCCCCCTCCATTCTGGTCTAGGAAGGTATGCATCCAAGTAAACTTGGGTCCCAAAAAGATAATACATGCAGAAGAAATAGGTCCCAGTGCCATTATCAATGGCTTCTCAGTCCGTCCCCATTGGCAGCCACATTTAGAGAGTCCGGTTTGATCACATGCTTGTTCAGTCCTGGTCCAGCTGGATTTGGTGAGCTCCCATTAGATCAGGCACACTGTCTCAGTGAGTGGACCAACCCCTTGTGGTCCTGACTTCCTTTCTCCTCTTCTCCCTCCTTCTCCTCTTCAACTGGACCTTTGGAGCTCAGTCCATTGCTCTGATGTGGATGTGGGTCTCTGTCTCTATCTCCATCCATCGGACGAAATTTCCCTCTTGATGGTTCTGCTGGTCTAACTGAGATTTCTTTACTGGTTAAACCTCCTTTGTGTGAACACTGTTAGCTGGATCTTGCATGAACACTGTTAGCTGGAAATGATACACACAATCTAGAACAAAAGGTTGCCCAGGTATCTGACATTTGTTAAGTGGAAACAAAGAGTCACAGTCATGAGCGCCAGCATTGCTTCCCACAACAACCTGACTTCAGCCTTCTGAGATGAGACTGGAGAACTGAGAACTAACCTTAGAGGAGGAAAAAGCAAACAATGACTAAGAGTAAGGTTTTATGTTTCTGGGAAGGGAAATGAATCATTTACCAGCTAGTGGGAGAACTCATGATCTGAGGAGAACTTGGCTATGTATATTTGCTGAGGTCCCCAGGTCCCCAGCCCTCTTAATTGAGCAGCGAAGACATATCAATAGAAGTTTTAGTGAGGTTAATAAATCCAAGAGAGAGAATCACAGCTTAATTTCCAGGGAAAATCCTAGCAAGGTAGAAAAGTTCCATAGGTACTTGGGCCCTAGAAAGGTAGAGAAGTCATAGGAAACAGAGACTCCTAGGTCAATGAGCTTAAAGGCCACCTCAGAGTTTCTAGGTTCTTAGAGGAGTGTGGTAGAAACAGCAAAATGATTCAAAAGGTTTCAAACACCAATATAAGTGGTTTAAACAAACATTAAGCTTCAAATATCCTAGTCTGGGCCAGATGCAGCTCTGTATACTTCAACTCAATGTTGGGGTTACATTTGAAATAACTGTAGATCGCAGTGTGCAGAATAGAGTAAGTTGCACCCCACTGAGGGTTGGTTTGGACACATGACATATATAAACCTAACACCTTTCCCTCTCTATCCTTCACGCTCTTTTTCAAGGGAGAAGGAAAAATTATTGGTCCTGTGCGATGTCTTCATCTAGTCACCCCATTGAAAAGAAAAGTCAAATGCCACTTGACCCTGAAGTCATAAGGCTGAGGACAGTTCATCAGTTACATAGAGTGACACGTGGGGATGGAAATGGGCATGGGGAGAACACTGTATATTTACAGGGCCACACACATGCCAGTTTTTATGTATAATGATGTGCAGATGCCACTGGCTGCTGAAGAAAAGATGTAATTTGTTTGCATGAACAATTATACAGACAAGCAGAGAGTAGAATCCTGCTAATGCAGGGTTTTTAGAAGCTGTGCCTGGTCCCTTTGATAAGAACATGTGTCTGGCTCAGAAACCTTATCTATAAAAAGAGTGATGAGGGGATGTATGGCTGCACCAGTTGCAGAGTATTGCATCAGAAGCTCAGCCTTAAATTTTGGCCTTAAGCCATAATTCATGCCTGATATCAATTTAAGGTGGTTTGTTTTGTTTTGATGTTTTCTTGATTGGTTAGTTTGGTTTGTTTCATTTTGTATCAAGATGGGGTCTCACCATGTTACCCTTTATGGCCTGAAACTTACTATGCAGGTCAGGCAGGCTTCAGATTTATGGCAATCCTCCTCGTGAGTTATGGGATTATAGATATGTGCTATTAAACCAAGTGAACAACAGTTTATAACCAGATGATAACCGAGACTCTTAGGAATGGGCAAAAACCTTTCAATGTGTATGCAAATCACCCATCCAACATAAAAGGACAATATATTTTGAGATGGCAATAAAAAAGGGGGAACTTTACTATGCAGCCTCCTGTCCAGCCAATAATGGCAACTTAGGGACCTGTGTGACACTGATATAGACCTCATTATCTCCAGACGCCCATCAATGCCTTTGGTGAGAGTGACACTTACCAGGGGCAGGGGTGTCATTTTCCAAGTTGTGTTTTTTTTTAAAGATTTGTTTATTTATTATGTGTACAGTATTCTGTCCACATGTGTGCCTGCAGGCCAGAAGAGGGCACCAGATCTCATTACAGATGGTTGTGAGCCACCATGTGGTTGCTTGGAATTGAACTCAGGACCTTTGGAAGAGCAGCCAGCGCTCTTAACTGCTGAGCCATCTCTCCAGCCCCCAAGTTGTGTTTTAAATAAGAATTGTTTGGAAAGATCATTAGCCTTCTTACCCCGGCTGTCTCCCAAGCCTAATCATCACTACATCTTTATGGGAGGTTGAATTCCCACTACATGTCTTCCTCAGGCTCTCAGCCCGAGTGTTCTGAATCACATGATTTTCCAGGTTGTTATTGTTGTCTAGGACTTCTAGTCAGATAATGAGTACTGTAAACAGAGACTGAACTTTCATTTCTCGGCTGCCCAGACTTGAATAATCACACAGAAACTCTACTAATTAGAATACTCTTTGGCCAATGGCTCAGGCATATTTCTATCTAGCTCTTACATCTTAAATTAACCCATTTCTATTAATCTCTGAATTGCCACATGGCCATAGCATTACCTCATTTTCTATATGTCTTGTTTCCTCGGTGATGGGCTGACATCTCCCTTACTCTGCCTTCTTTCCTCCTCTATCTCTGCTTGGATTTCCCACCTTGCTATATTCTGCCCTGCCATAGGCCAAAGAAGTTTCTTTATTAACCAATGGTAATAAAACACACTCACAGTCTACAGAGGGAATCCCACATCAGAGTATCCTGTTGGGGTTAAGTTGTAGTGTGAGCCTACTAGGAGAATTGTGCTGACCCAGTTCATCCTTTGAGTATCTTAAAACAAGAAATTCCCAGTGTTCATTACCTACGGGAGAAACTCTTGGTAATGGTCTACAAGTTGGCAAAAATGTTCAGGTGGGGCCATTGGCCAGGGCATCCAGTGCTTATATGAATGCCCACAATGTGCCCAATGAACCACTCTTTCACTTTTTCCTTTATTAGAAATGTTTTGACTAGAAGACAAAAATAAACAATTCTCCATAAAGATCCATTGTGTGTAATAGAAATATTACTACTGTATTCACTCAGTTTACCACAAGAAATTTATTATATTGCTAAGGACATTGAGAAGTGGAGGAATTCATGAATGTCATGGTGTCTGTCAAATAAAAAAGCAGAGAAGAGATCACCCCTCCTGGAGGAGAATTTGTAAAAATGCCCAGATGTGACTTCATTCTGTATTCGAGATCCTAGTAGACATGCAAAGCTAATAGGGCACTACTTCAAGAATCCAAGGTAAATGGGTGACTATGTACTTCTGAGAACAGGTTCAAGCTCTATGAGGTTCTATTCCAAGACTCTAATCTAATTTCATGGTTGGCCACTCTACTGGAATATAGTATGAGGCCGAGAAAAGGTATTTTTAAAATTAGAATCCGAAGGGCCATGTGTAGTCATCATAGGCAACCCAGAGGCTACAGATACACCAAGAATGCTGCAAGTGTTTTGAGACTCAAAACCCAACTCCAGTGAAAACCCTCCTCCAACAAGGCCACACCTCCTAATCCTTCACAACCCCTTCTACCAGCTGGGGACTAGGTATTCAAACATAGGAACCTTTGGGAGCCATTATCACCCAAACTATCACAGATGTTCAACTTGTATTCACTTTGTGGATGAAGAGAATGTTAGTGTCTATTCTTGACAGTGTCAGGAATGGAATGGTGCATGGGTTAACAAGTGACTTCCAAGTATTTAATAGAGGTGGAAGGGCCTTCTAGTAAGTCTGAGGTAGATTGTGTGCACTAGTACTGCGTTCATGGACGCCATAAGCAGCTCAGTTAAGGTGCATCATGTCTCCTTGTAGACAAAAGCAACTGTGATCAAGAGGCTGTTGAAATGTGTGGCAACTCATCATATTAGTCAGATTAATAGTAGTAAAGTATTTGCAAGTTATTGATTGGGTGAAGTCAGCATGTTTAATCTGGATGTTGTTAGATACATGGGCCTTTATGGAATGGGGACATAAATTAAGATTTTAGAAGCCACTGCAGGACATCATCCTTTGTCCCCTTCCCCACAATGCAAGAATGGGACAAATTAAGACCAATTGAACAAAAAATGGAGAATCAGTCAGGATAATCGATCTTTCACCCACCAGCTCTTATATAATGTTTTAATCTCTGAAGACATTATTTTAAATTAATGAGCTATGTTAATTATGTTAACATGGAATGGGAGTGGTAGAGTCAGAATTTCTCATTCTGTCAAACAAATTTATGTCAGAAATTTAATTTTCATTAGGTAAGAATGTCTATGTAGATTATGTGATACTTTAAGGCAATGTGTTCTGATGACTAAGGCAATGATAAATTGTTCTGTTTTTATGCTTACATATTCCTCCAACACTATAGGAAACAATATGTTCAAATTTACTAAGTACTTCAAATTCAACTGATAGTGGGCCTTTATTTTTGTTTGTTTGTTTGTTTGTTTTTCCAGACAGTTTCTCTGTGTAGCCCTGGCTGTCCTGAAGCTCACTTTGTAGATCAGGCTGCCTTACATTCAGAAATACACCTACCCCTGCCTCCCAAGTACTGAGATTAAACGTGGGTACCACCACCATACGCATAAAATGATTTTTTTGTTTGCCCACATATATGTGGGTGTTGGAGGGTGTTGGAGCTCCTGGAACTGGAGTTAGAGACACTTGTAAACTTGCAGGTGCTGGGAATTGAACTCGTGTCCTCTGGAAGAGCCGTCAGTGCTCTTAACCACTGAATTATCCCTCCATTCCCCCTTAGACTTATCTAAAGTCATGGTAAGTTACCAACTGGCACATTTCAGCAGATATCATTATAAATTGTAAACCTATATTCTGGAGACACAAAAAAAGATCAGAGCTTTTCCCTTTGATCTACAAACTTTATATAAGTTTTAAAATTCCAGTCAGGTTAGCTTACACAGCTTTGTTCAGAGGTTTTTTTTTTCTTTCCTGTTTTCCTTTTTCTGTATTTAGGTTTTTAACTTTTATCTTTTCATCATTTTTTGTGATGGTCATGCACTGGATATATTTGATAGAGGTGGTTGGGGAGGGTACTCTTCACCTCTGTCATATTTATAAGTTTCTTCCTGAAATCAGTATCTTCATGTTCACAGGTCTGCCTCATGGTAATTGTTGATTTGTATGTTTAAAGGTTGAATTCACCCCTGCACAAGGTTCCACAAGGATGCCAAGCATTTGTCCTGTAGCATGCCATGGATGTTTCCCTTTAACTCTATGGATTAGGATCTTTGTTGCAAGAGAAACACTGTCAGTGATATGGTGCTGGGAAAGAATGCTAGATCATGACTCAAAATTGACTAAAACCACCTTCCACAATAGCCCCACATTTCCTATTACACGGGCAAGCCCTTCCCCTTTCTCTTTTTCGTCACCATTTTTAAATGAAAAAGCCCATCTGAGAAGATTTTGTGTTTCTAACCAGGTGGCATTTTATACTTTTGTCTCTACCTAACCATCTGTTGTACAGACTTTTGGTGGTTATAGGGAAATATTCAGGACCTTATTGGCCTGCATTAAAAGTGGCTGTCTTTTCCTCAAGGGATTCCTAATTCGTCTTCCTGGGTAGAGGTCCACATCCAGAAAAGTCCTAAGTCTATGGCTTGCATGGGGTCTTGGGCTTGTGATTGCAAAATAGCTTTTAGGCATGCTTTTAGGTAACAGTGTGGAGCCCAGGGCATATTGGCAATGGGTTTTGCATCCCAAGATTGGTTGAGGCCAAATGCTCCTTCCTCTCCCTATCCCCTTTTTGTTTTCATCAGCACCTGGGCCACAGGCCACGGGCCACCATGGATGTGAACCTTGATGCCCTTGGGGGTCAAAAGGAAACAAGTGACAGCAGCAAGGGAAGCGACAGCCCAGGAGTCCAGCAAGGTCACTACCCCTGCATGAACAACTGGAATGCCATGCTTGGTTCTCTGCAAGATGGTGGTCTTCTTCCTTTCCACGATCTTACAAAGGGTTCTCCTTTGGCTTGTCCCTTGTACTCACAATTACAAACATCTGTATTGTAACCTCAAGTAACCCATGGCAGTCACCAGATAGACACAGTGACCAGAGAACTCTAGACTGAATCATAGAAAGTAAGGCTGAACTACTTGGTCAGGGTGCTGCCCTTTTGTTGGAGGGAAGCCACTTGTTGTTCCTGGCTGCTCAGCCCCGAAATAATCACACAGAAACTTCATTATATAAAACACTGCCTGGCCCATTAGCTCTAGCTTCTTATTGGCTAATTATTACTTATTAATTTAACCCATCTCCATTAATCTGTGTATTGCCACGTGACTGTGGCTTACTGGCTAAAGTTATGGCGTCTGTCTCTGGCAAGGGCTCCGTGGCTTTTTCCTAACTCCGGCTCCTTTCTCCCAGCATTCAGTTTAGTTTTTCCCACACTGCCTAAGTTCTGCCCTATCAACAGGCCAAGGCAGTTTCTTTGTTCACCAATGGTATTCACAGCATACAGAGTCCCACAACACCCTTTCATTGCTCTTAGAAGCAGAAGCCTCAGTGACCACCTGTAAAAGAAGTGTTTAACCTGATACCATGTGACATCACCTTGGAGACAAGAGAATCATTATGGAAAGAGACAATAATGGTTGATAGAGACAACATGCTGCCACACAGCCCACAGCTCAGAGTCTCCAGCAGTTAGAGGTCCTGTTTCAGCTCTTGGCTTATTTCAGAACCAGCTACCCAACAGCAGTTACTTTATCATGACTAGATATTCTTTAGATATCAATGCTTAGAAGGCTACGTAATTCCTAACACCAGTAATTTGCATTTCTTCCTGTTCACCCCATTGGTGAGGCAGAGATGCTCTCTCTGGGAATCTGGCAGTGGTTGAACACATGTTTCATTGAACAGATGCTATACATAAAAGTTTGGGATCACAAATGCTCTTAGGGCAAGGCCAAGAACACTGAAGGCCAAACAAAGACTTGAAGAGGTCAGAGTGAATACTAGGTGCTGTGAACAGTAACGAGAGAATCCTGTCCATGACTTCCCAAAGAGGTTAGGATTTGCCATGCACTGACTAGGAGCTAAAGTCTGCTACTAGAGATAAGCAGGAATTGTGCCTGCTCCCTGCAATAAGGATGTTTTAACTAGGGTTCCACCGTGGCAGCAGAGTGAAGAGAGAAACATGCCATTAAGTAAATCAAGGCTCTCACCATCTTACCAGAGTTTGAGGCAGCACAGGAAATCACACCTTAATTTTAAGGCCATAGGCCACATGAAGGAATGAATCCTGTAGATGGTCATGAATTATTGGGAAATTCATGGTGAGAATAAATTTTACATTCTTTTTTTATTGATTTTTATTGATCTCTACATTATTCTCTGCTCCCCTCCCTGCCTCTCTGCTCCCCTTCAACTCTCTCCCCATGCTTCCAGTTTACTCAGGAGATCTTGTCTTTTTCTACTTCCCATGTAGATTAGATCTATGTATGTGTCTCTTAGGGTCCTCATTGTTGTCTAGGATCTCTGGGTTGTGGTTTGGGAGCTGCTGTGAAAGTAAATGGTATTATTATTTTGAGCTAAACGACTATCAAGACTGTGAAGGAAAATAGAGAACCTGTGATTTAAAACAAAAACTATTAAAGAATATTACATTTATATATTTGAACATCTCTACATGTGCAAATGTATGACCAAATGAAAGGGAAACTTTGTTAGTACTTGGATGTACAAAAATTGAAATTTAAACCAGAAATAACTTTTCTAGGATTATGGACAACTTAATGACCAAATAAGCAAACTCAAAAACTATGACAACCATGAAAACAAGTACATGATATGTTTAACATCAGGATCAAATATTTTTAAAACTCTCTTTTAAGTGATAACTATGTTGGCAAATAAGAAAGATAATTTTTCATAAGCTCAGAAGAATAAAAGTTTACAAAGATCAAGGTAAGTGCTAAATGATGCCTCTTTGCTTCTTCATCTCCCCCCCAATTCTTGAATAAACTTCTGTTTATTCTAGTCTCATAACAAGTCTAAGGACCAGGATGAACGACTGTTGCTCCAGTCCAAGTCTGAGTTCAGTGGTAAAGGAAATCTGACACTGTAAGTCAAAGACAGGCAGAGAGATCAAGTTCTTTCTTACCCCATTTAGGGGGTGTGATGAAGCCTGCCCACCCTGGGAAGGACGATGTGCTTTACATATACCCACAATGTTAGATTTAAATCCCATCCAAAACCACTCTCCTAGCCATATCCAGGCTAAAGCTTAGTCACAGTCAGAGCACCCCATGGCCTATTCAAGTTGATGTGTAAAAGTAATCATTGCCATTGTCAAACGTCGTAACTGTCAGTGTGGAATGAAGTGAGATGATACTGAGGTGTGCTTGGTCAGGTTCAACTTGGAAGAGTCTTTCCTGTCAGAATGAGGGTAAGAATAGATATTTTATATATACAGAGAGCAGAAGGCTCCATAAATTTTTAAAGTTTGTGCTGTAAGGGAAATAAGGTGAACTGTTTCAGGGGTTACAATATAGTAAAGAATTTGGTGAAAAAATACCAATTTTATGGATATATATATATGTGATCAATTGCCAAATAGATACACATGTTATATATTTAGATATGTCAAGTTATAAGTGACCTAATTTTATGTAGTTGAACAAAATCTGTGTGTGTGATTAGAAATATTAAATACTGCTATGAACTGTTGAATAATCCAACTTGTCTTAATGAAAATATTTATAATGTGAAGTCCACTAGACAAATACTATATTTGATGCTATCTGTAACATACTCGTTGAATTTTACATAAACTATTATAGGCTGTATTTACTATTAACAAACTTTTTAATAAGTCATTAGATGGGATAACTTAAGGTCTTGATTTTGGTCTAATTTTGATGTAAAGCCATTCTTGGCCTTCTGCATTTGGAAACAATAGGTTTTTCTGTAGATTTGCTCATCAAACTTTTCTTCCTAATAGCCTTCTAATAGTTTTCCTTGACATTGGTCTCTATTTCTAGGTAACGCTTCTCATACTCATCTTTCCTATGTAACATGGAGATTTTTTTTTTGTTCTCCAGTGCTCAGAGAAAAAGATGCAGTTATGCATTTTAATGACATTTGCTTCTCTGTGATATGATTCCAGTTATGCTGCAACTCAGCAACAATCTATGTCAGCTAGGCATTCCCTTCTTCAGGGGGTGTCACTGTTGTGTATATTACAGTTTTTAGTCTCTTTATGGCTGATTCCCCAGAATCTGGCACTGAGCGAAGCACTCTGGAGATACTTAGTAAGACATGGGTGAAAGAAGCTGAGCTGTGCTGAGCAACTGTCCCAGGAGATGCAGATGGAAGCATTAGTGAGGATGAATGGACTCTGGTCTTTTCCTGCTAGCTAGGCTAATACCTTCTTTTTCTTTAAAATAGACTAATGACCTCCCTACAACACAAGATCACACAAGGGAATTTTCATCAGAAGGCTTAAAAACAGTGCATGTTCAAAATGACTTCGTCAGTTTTCCCACTATAAACATCCTCTATGTATATATGTAATAACCCTTAAAAAGAAACCATGAATTTGAGAGAGAGCGGGCAGGGGATGATGTGAGGGGTTGGGGGAAGGAGAGGGAAGGAGGGAAGTTATGTCACTAACTTTGAAAACAAAAACAAGTACTTTTAAAAACTGCCACACCAGAAAGTTTGGAAAACAATGAGGTTGGAAGGGAAAAACAGAAATCACAGCTGGTAGCTCCACCCATAAAGGACTGTTGTTTCAATGCATTTCTCTTAAACTGTTGTTTCCTCATGCATTTTGAAATGTGTAATAGACGCATACAGGTTACAAAATTATTTTTTCACTTCTTTTTAAAAACACGTTTTGAATACTATTTTCTTGAACTCATTGTACTTATGTAACAAAAATACAGTGACATTTTTATTTTACAAAAGATTTTGTGCAGGTTAAAGGAATCCATTTAAATATATTTTCATCTGTTTAACTTGATTATATGGTAATATAAGCATTATAATTTGAAGAACAAAAAGCATTTTGAAGAGATGATTTTTCATGTTATTTGCTATTCAGTTCTTTTTTTTTTTTTTTAGCCGTGACATGAAACGTCCTCTAAATGCTTAAAATTTTCCTACTGTGATTTTGATTCAATTTTTGCTTGATGAAACACTAAACTGGTTTCTTCTCCTATAATGAAAAATAAAACTGTAGGGAAAAACAAAGTGGAGCTTGAGCGGGTACACTCATACTCATTTTATTTATTTTTTGGCTTTTCGCTACAGCAAGGGAAAAAGGATTAAAAATTATATTTATTCAAAGATAGATTAAAAGATCCAAAGAATTCTTAATTAAATGGATAAAATAAGATACACTAGTAGAAAAATTTAAAATATGTATATAAATACATACATATCTATGTATCTATAAGTATATATATATAATAGATATATTGAAATATCATACTTATATGTCAACTTATTTATCCATGCCGCTTTAATGAACAATTTCACTCTTTAGCCAGGTCTCTTATTTTTACCATTACGCTTTGCTTGGGGTTATATTTACTTAAATTAGAATATATGGTAAAAGTCAACAAGTGCTGAGTGAAGTAAGGTGATCAGGAATTCTGCCCGTCACCTCCTTTGCTGTAATTATAACAGTACTCAGACTAAAGATTATCTTCCAAGCATCATGAAACAATTGAGGCCTTGGACCCAGTTTAAGTCCTGAAGACAACACTGAAAGAGTGGGGTTCAGGATGTGCGGTTCTCTGTTACAAAAGGCTTTCTGGTTCAGATGCTGTAGAACAGTAGCAGCAATGAAAGTGGTGTGTGTGTTCATACTGACAGATTATAAATGTGTTTTTTATTAAACACCAACTCAGTAGGAATGTCTCCAATTTAGCCTTTTTGTCATTATAACCCATACCATAGGCTGTCTCTAAAACTTTATCCACAGAGTGGCTTAAGAGGGCCATTGATGTCCATAACAATATTCTATTATAGCATTGATAAATTAATGTAATCGGTAGCTAAACACTTTTCATTTAGGAAGTTACTAACGAGCAACATTTAGAGCCATTATTTGCTTGGGTCCAATACAGTAAAATAGGTTATATTAATCCTACTTTGATGCCAATAGTATGAAGTTTGCAAAGAACTTAAAAATTTTGCTGGAAGTCAAAAGACTGAAAGGAAGCAATGCAGGATTCAGCTTCAGGAATGTTCCCTTTTTAGATAATCAGACATGCAATTTCTTTAGATGGGCCACTAACCAAATGAAAGGACCCCATTAGAGGCAAGTACTACTTAATGCTGTTCATTTTGTGAAATGGAGTAGTTAAGTATGCACGCCACTGCGCAAAAGTGTGTGCTGAAGTCTTCATTTGAAATGGTTTTCTGTCAAACAGGCACAAATCTGAGTTACTTAAGGAGATGGGGAATAGAATCTGAAGACACTTTTAGTGCAAAGAGATAAGTGATCAATAAGAGATACAATTTTTAAATCAAAAAGTTTATCATAAACTATAAAGATATATTGTAAATACAATATGCTATCATGATATATGGTATAAAATGGGTTGTATTGATGAATTTTAAAAAATAACTCAAGAGGTTAAAAAAATGTAGATTCTTACATTTATTGTTTTGATGTATATGGTACATAGTACATTATTTGATTTGTGTCAGACTGCAATTTTTCATTTCAAAGATGGATGCATGAAGCCGTAAAACAATCCTACACCAGTTAAGAATTATGGATAATAAAAGGGGTTATTTATTTATTTTGTTTTTTTAATATTTATTTATTTATTATGTATA
>PVIU01021219.1:0-25798 GCA_004026605.1 Ondatra zibethicus | reverse complement strand
GAGAAGCCAATGATAATGGCACTGGGATTTGATTCTACTGCATGTACTGGCTTTTTGGGATCCTAGTCAGTTTGGATTCACACCTTCCTAGGCCTGGATGGAGGCAAGAGGGCCTTGGGCTTCCCACAGGGCAGGGTAACCTGCCATCTCTTAGGACTGGAGGGGAAAAGGGGAGGGGGAGTGGGGAAGCGGGATGGAAATGGGAGGAGCGGAGGAGGTGGAAATTTTGAATGGTACTATTTATAATGCAATAATAAAAAATTAAATGTGAAAAAAAAATCTCACTCCATTACATGGAACCTACCCATAACACTGTCCGGATGGCCAAGAACCCAAACCTGGATAAGCCAGGAACTCGGCAAAAATCAAATCCTACCTTTCTGCTAAAGGATTGCGGACATAAAAATGAATCTTAATGACATTCTGTTATACTCATAAATTAGTGCCTTGCTCAATCAGTTTCAGAGATGCTTCCTCCTACAGCAGATGGGAACAATACAGAGACTCACAGTGAGACAATCTGCAGAGAATGAGAGACCCTCCAGCCTTCGTCCTAAACGGAATGTGTCCATCAATCCCTCCTGTAAAGGCTAAGGAACCTTGAAGAAGAGGAGGTGTGAAGAGTGTAAGAGGCAGAGGGGAAGAAGAATACCAAAAAAACAGGCTTTCTAAGCACAGCAGCATCAGTGCACATATGAACTCTGGCAAAACGTACAGAACTTGCATGGGTCTAAGTCAGATGGGGTCCCAGCACTGAGAAGAGAAATGGACACAAACCTCCATCAGTAACCCTGAAGCTATCTCCCCTTGATAGCCACTCAAAAACAAAAGAATAATTTTTTTCTAGGGAGTCTCACTGGAGAGACAAACAAGGATTGGCCCTGTGCCCAGCAGTAGATGACCAACACAAATGAACTCTATGGTGTCTTTGGTGATTCTTTTTCTCATAATATTTATCCAGGGAATTTGTTTATGTATTTTATTTCTATTTTACAATTTGTTGTTTTATTTATTTTTTTTCTCTTACAGATCCATTGTGTATATATCACGGCTTCTAGTTTTGTATTTTTATGGGATTCGTGTGTGTGTGAATGTCTGTGCCACTTCAGCTGTGCATGTTTCTTATGGTTTTATTTTGTCTCTTTTTTTCTATCTGTTTTGTCCTGTCATGATTTGTTTTTTAATCTTATTCTATTTTTATTCTTTAGAAGCACATTCATTTCCTAATCAGAGGCAGAAATGGAGTAGATTTGGATCAGGGGAGTAGGGAAGAATCAAAGGAGTTAGGGAAGAGAAAACCATAATCAGAATATACTACATAGAAAAAAATCAATTTTCAGTAAAAGAAAAAAATAGAAAAATATTTGAAAACTTTCTATTAACATATATAATTTATTTTGACCATATTTACTTATTACTCTCTCTTGAACACACAGATCTTCCTTTCTAAGTAACCCTTCTAGTTTTGTGTTTTTAAGTTTGTTAATGGCCCATTTAGCTTAATAGTTTTGTTTACAGTAACATGAGTGTGGGGTTATTTACTTAGCAACTTCTAGTAGCTATACCAAAAAGGTTCCTTCTGTCTTCCACAAATATTAGTTGCCAATAATTCCGCAGATAGTGATGGAGTCTCATTAGTCCTTCAGTAACAACAGAGAGTTTATGGGCTCAATCTTTTATTTTTCCTCATCCATCTCAATTAATCTTGCCCTTTTATAATCTTATAATGCAGATAATGCATTCTGATTTCTCTTATCCTCCACCCATTCTTATATCCCTTCTACCCTTTTCAGCCCTTCTTTCACTCTGAAAATCATTTTGCCATATTCATGTCCTCTTGCTTTATTTTGTGATCCACAAAATTTACCCAGGGACATCTGTGTGGTTATGGTTTTGGAAATATCTCTGTGGTCTGATGGTCTCAGCAGAAGCTATGAAACTTTAATTAATGATTACTTTTCTCTGAGAATTATTAAGTAACAAATTGTTCAGAAGTGGGATGAGAATACATAAAACACTCCATGACTTCCTGAAGACAAGGCCAATATTATGTAGGCCCCGTGCAGAATTTTGTCTCTATTACTTTTGAGAAAACAGTTAGCAAATATATATTTTGATGCTTTAAGGGTATCATTGATTTTAATTTTTAAAAATCTCAACTCTTTCAATACTTATCTCTATAAAACACCTCTGACAAGTTAAAAGTTGGATACAGCTGTGGTGATTGAAAGTTTTGCCGGGTATAGTAGTCTGGGTTGGCACCCATGGTCTCTTAGTGTGTGCATAATGGCTATTTAGGACCTTCTAGTTTTCAGAGTCTCAATTGAGATGTCCAGTATTATTCTGATGGATCTGACATTATATCTTACCTGGCCATTTTCCTTTGCAGCTCTTAGTATTCTTTCTTTATTCTGTATGTTTAGTGTTTTAATTATTATGTGGCAAGAGCCTTCCCCTGTAATCAGTTTGGTGAATACCCCACCTGTCATCATAGAGCTTTCATCCAGTAATTGATGGAACCAGATACAGAGATCCACAAACCAAGCACCCAGGCTGAGCTCTGGGAATCCAGTTGAAAAGAGGAATGAGGGAATATAAGAGCAAGGGAGGTCAATATTATGAAGGGGAAATTCACACAGACAGCTGTAGTAAGCTCATGAGAACTCATGAACACTAGACCAACAGCTATGGAACTTCAAAGGGACTAAATAAACCATTTACATGTGGGAAAGAGTTGCACAGCTTGGTCTATCTGAGGGACCTCTGGAAGAAGGACCAGGATCTATCCCTGTTGCATGACCTAACTTGTTGGATCCCAATTCCTATGGTAGGATGCCATGTTCAGCCTTAATGCTGAGGGGAAGGGCCTGGTCTTGCCTCACGTTAATGGGCCAGACTTTGTTGAATCTCTATGAGAGCACTTACCCTTTGGGAGCAGTGGATGGGGAGTGAACTGGGAGAGAGGCAAGGGAGGATAGGAGAAGGGGAAGGAGGGAGAACTGTGGTTGGAATGTAAAATGTAATTTTTAAAAATAAATAAATAAAACCATAAAAATGTTGAATACAAAATTTGAAATAAGATTTATTAAAATGTTTCTTTCTTTATTTCAAGTATTCATGACAGCAAGCCTTTTGGGTAGCATATCAGCTTGTGTATTCTAGACTTCCCTTTCAATTACATTATAATATATCTAAAATATTTCGTAATTAATTAATTGCTTTGGTAATTATCAGCACCATAGTATAAACTCTTTTATCATTTAACTGCCAGTGTGTCTACACAAAAGCGATTACTCTCATATGGATACTGTTGTAGCAGCCATAATTTCTGCCCTAAAACATTTCCATTTCTGTCATTGTGTTTCATAAAAATGTTGACAACCTACTCATTTAATGTTAACTTGCATTTTGAATGCATTTCACACATTTTTTGCATAAATGGGAGTCATCCTTGTACTCCTCTGCATAGACATAATACATACAAAACAACTTGCTTTCAATCTGGCTGTAGTCATCTGGGGAGTTTAAAAAGTAGCATAGATGCCCATATTCTACCTAGAAGTTTTCATTTGATTGCTGTGGTAAGTTTGAGAGATCAGTAATACATTAATCTGTAGTTGATTCTAATGTGCAATTTAGGCTGTGAACTACAGTCTATATGCTTACCAGTTGGAAAAAAATTCATAGGTACTATCTTCACATTAAGGCAAGAGATAATTGAATATACACTGTGAAATCACACTTCATGAACAGTACTTTACAGATTTTTGCTTTTATTTTCCTAATAGTCTATTTTACTAGTAGAATTCTTTTAGAGTTTAATAAGTTCTCCACTGTTCACTGAAAAAAATAAAGTTTTATTTTTATACTCATAATAGATTAAATTTCACTGTACCAGATTTGTTAGGCTCGACACATTTACAAATCAAGAAATACATTGAATATTTAGAAATACCTCTAAAATTAAATCAAGATGCAAATATCTATCATCACTTGTCACGCTCCCTTGTTACATCAAAACATACTGCACACTCCTGGAAATGGTTTGAATTTCACACAGTTGCTGTCAGTATTAGCAAAAGTAGCCTCAAATTGTTATTTTTTTCTAGTTATCTCTCATCCATCCCTTTCCTCAAGCAGACCTCTCTTCCCCCTTCTCACCCAATCTTCCCATTCTCATCCCTCACCACATTACACCCATAGATTTTATTCTATTTTCCTATCCCAGGGAGATCCATGTGCTTCCTAGTTCTTTTCTCTACACATTGTTGGCATACAAAGGAGTTCCAAAATAGCCCAGAATGGAGAATAACAAAGGTTTATTTATTAGGTAATAAACTCAAAAATATTAGCTAACCACAGTCCTCTGCATGCGTTGGGAACTGGAACTAAATCCAACAGTCAAGAGGCCTGTGCATGTTTTTCATCTGCATTTATAGTATATGAGACCATGCCCATAAAATATCTTAAAGGCTATTGGCTGAAGGAGTTCCCATAATACCTCCCCTTTTTGTCTAAATAATAGAGTTTTAAGTCTAATGCAAAACTATATACAATAAAAGCAAACATCAGTATTGTCCAGGGAAAAGAAGAGGCACAAAACATACATAAAAATTAGAATTATAACCAGCATGAACATCAAACAAGAAACATATGCTAAATGTTTCACTAATTATTCTATCCTAAGGAATCTAAGTCATATTAAGAATGTCTTGACTAAATCATGAAAGGAAAGTAACTATGACTATCTAGTCTTCAATCCTATCAAAGACCTGATTAGGGAAATAATGGTACTTGAGTAAACAGGAAGTACCATCATGCAACTTCCAAAAGGTTCAAGAAATGATAAAGACAACTGGCTACTTGGGCAATCACCCAAAATCTCATCTGCAACATTGGGTTAACTAACTTTGGCTAAGGCCTAGAGTATCTGACAGACTATTTTCAGAGGTAGGAAAATCTGAAAAATCATCATTCCCTGTCTTGGCAAGGTTTGGCAGTCTTTTTTCTTGTATCCTGCTTGTCCAGTCTAGAAACTGTGCATTTTGTCAGTGGTCAAGGCACTGGCAGTTTATTACCCGAAGGCCAATTTTGTCAAGAAAACAAGCTCCAAGTGGAGTATCTTTGGTGCCTACTATTCTCTCAGAAATAGATTGGTGCTGCTAGAAGCAATCATTTCTCAGTTCTAAATTATTCTAAGTTATTTAAATGCCATATATATTCAACAGTTCTTTGAAGTATTTGAAGATTAACTATCTTTACATAATATAATTTCCATGCATCTTAAAAACTTGATTAGTCTAACCATAAATATGATAAACATGGATGACTGCTGACCTATAATTCTTAGTACCTATATAGTTTAAAGACTAAGGCTTCATATTTAAAAATTAGGCAATCTTTAAACAAATGTGCAGCAAATGAGGACAATGACCTCAAGATGTTAACAGTATTTAAATATCTTGATCAAAGGTAGAAATGTTTTGTGCAATATGAAAAATATATTCTAAAATTACATCAATATACAAAATATCTTAAGCAGAAGTAGAAACATGCATGCATACAATATGACAAAATAACTTTCATAGGTGCACAAATATTGTCAAAAGAAATTGGAGCATATTTGATAAAACAAATATAATTTGAACTTTTTATCCATATACAAGAATCTATAAATAGTATAGATTGAGTCTGTTAAATTGTCTATAAATAATAGCTCACAAGTTTTCTCACTATTACTGACTATTATTATTAGTGTCAGTAAGCTCAAACTAATCTACCTATTATCCCATTCCATAACTTCTCTTTTTTTTTCAAAAGAGATCCCTGAGCCTATTTAATTTCCACCCCCAACCTTATACCAGTTATAACCAACCCCTAATAATGTACCTAGCCTTGAGGACAAATTTTGTTGGGAGAGTGGTTCATTAAAATTGTCTATATTCTGTCAATTCTATTTTAAATAAATGCTGATTGGCCAGTAGCCAGGCAGGAAGTATAGGCAGGACAACCAGACAGGAAATAGAGGCAGGTCAATGAGAACAGGAGAATTCTGGGAAGAGGGAAGCTTCCTCTGGAGTCATGACCCATCCACAGAAGAAGGAAGATGTGACTTCCTCACGGAAAAAGGTACTGAGCCATGTTGCTAAAATAGAAAAAAATAATGGGCTAATGTAAGTTATAAGAGTTAATAAGCAGCTGGAGCTAATGGACCAATCAGTTTACATCTATAGTAGACCTCTGTGTGATTTCTTTGGGACATAACAACTGCAGGAACTGGGTAGAACTAGGACTGGGCAAGACAGAATCCCCAACAGGAGAGGAGACCTTTTTTTTCTGGAACTACTCCCAGTTGTCATGGGAACATGTTATTTCTATGGGATCCTGTAGAAACTAAAATGATGGTTAAGTTTTAAGATTCTTATCTGGTATAACTGCAGATAGTTTCTGACTAGTTGGTAGAGTTTTTCTGAAGATTTTATTTGAAGTTCAGGCCATAACATTGTAAGAAGGTATACCATCTCATCTATCCAATTTGGAATCATCTTGAGCAGTTTGTAACCTAAAACTGAATAAAGTGGTGCTGTCAGCATAATGACATCATGTCAACCAGGTGAATTCATTGTTGTGAGTACCCATCTCTCTCCTGGGAGCTTCAAGGATTATTGAAGGAAAATTTATTGTTCATTGTGCAAAAATTAAGCATTATTCATATAGACATATATTCAACAAAAGGTACCATAGAGACAAAAATAGGTATGGGGAGAAGTACAATTTTGTGAAAGCAGAGTTTTGATAATAGCAATCCTAGATATTTTCTTCCTTCTGTCACACACCAGGTGGCTCCTGATATGAAACAGATATTCTAAATTTTTCTTTTAAAAACATGTTTGGATTTAAAGAGAATAACCACTGCCCAACCCCAAAGCCAGGTGTGATTTTTAAGTGAGTTGTGACTATCATTATCCTGAGAAGTAGGGAGATATGTATGCTTAGGTAATGAATTTTTATCCTGCAGAGGTTATTGGTACTATAAGTCAGATTTATCGTCACTTGATGATTCTTTCTGAACAACTATCTTTTCTTCTTTAGGCATCTAGATGTCCAAGGTCTCTCAACTTTTTGAAGACGGATATTTTCCTGCAAAGACAAGAAGAGAATTCTACCTCAACATTTATGAGGTTTCCTTACACCTTAGGATTGTCACCTCTGTGGATGAGCTGTCATTTCTCTTTATCAAGAGGTTTTTCCTTTTCAAACCAAATCTTGATTAATTTTGATGGTATCCATAGTGTTTCCTGTCCTGTAAAAGACAAAAGCAAAACCCCTTACCCAATATAGCACATCTCCTAGTTTCCATTCTGAGGTGAACACAACCTTGAATGTCCCAGCTGATATAATTCAGAAGTTTTTCTACTAAGCAATGTCTCTCTGCTCCTGTTGTTCCTTTCTCATTAGCATTAAGAAAATTCAAGGTTAATAAAGAATTTCAAAATCTGTTTCTTGGGTACCTTTCATCCCTTTCTGTTTGTTTAACATGTTTTTTTATAATTCAATTTGATCTTTCTATAACTGCCTCTCTTGTATGATTGTGAGCTATACCTGTAATATGCTTTATATTATAATAAGCAAAATACTGTTTCATTTTTTAGGGATATATGCTGTACCATTGTCAGTCTTTATTTGTGCAAGTATACCTATGATGACCATAACTCCTAGTAAATGTGTGATTACCGAATCAGCCTTATCTGAACGCAAAGTAGTTGCCCATTGAAAACCTGAATAGGTATCAATGGTGTGGTGTACATGTTTTAATTTTCCAAATTCTACAAAGTAGAACACATCCACCTATAAGATTTCATTCCTTTTAATACCCTTTGGGTTACTTCTTACAGGACATAGTGTTTTGTTATATAAAGAATGAGTAGGAAACCTCCTTATACTCTCCTTAGTTTGTTGCAATGTAATAGAAAAGTCATATTTTTAAACCTTTGCTATTTTCATGATGTTTTTATGAAATTCTGAGGCCTCCAGAACATTTCCAATCAATAATCAATCAGTTTCTGCATAACATTTTGCTAGAGGACCTGGCAGACCCATATGGGATCAGATGTGTGTTATATATAGGGAAAAAGCCTATTCTTGATTGTATCTTGAACCTAAATAGACAATGAAGTCTATCTGGTATAAACTCAGTGATTTCAATGTGCAAGACAATTCTTTCTGTATATTGCTAATCAGGAACTATACTGAGAGGTTCTTTACAATCCCTTAATACCATGAGAATAGCATATAATTCTGAATTTTGTATAATATCATAAGGGCTTTGTTCCACTTTACTTAAATCTTCTGATTTGTAACCAGTCTTTCCTGATTTATTTACATTAGTATAGAATGTAGGGGCTCCAGTTACTGGTGTATCATGTACAATGTAAGGAAGGATTCAATTATATCTCATTTTAAGGTTAATTCTATTGCTTTTGGGATAGTTGTTATTAATCTCGCCACAAAAAGTTGTACAAGCTCTTTGCTAAGGTTCATTGTCTTCCCATATTTTTCTTTTAATTTTATTCGTCCTAAAAGTAGCATAATGTCTTCTGGGTCTATATCTGCTAGTTGACAAAGTCTCAATTTTCCTTTTATAATCAATTGAGAGACCTTTTCCACACACGATTTTAGTATTTTACTCAGTTTATTTGGTAAAAAGATCCATTCTAAGATAATATCTTCCATTTGCATTAATATTCCTATAGGGGAATATTTGGAGGATACTATGACCAGAATGTAGTTAAGATTCAGATCCACATGATCCACATGAGCCACCTGTAATTTCTTTTCAATCAAAGTCAATTCTTTCTCAGCTTCAGCTATCAAATTCCCTGGGACTATTTAAGTCTTTGTCACCTTCTAAAATTTTCTTTAAATTAATTATTTGATTAGGCATTATCCTAGACATGGACTATATATTGAAAATGTCTCCCAACAATTTTTGGAAGTCATTGAGAGTTGCAATCAATCTCTAATAATTTGAGTTTTTTGTGCTCTAATTCTCTGTAAATGTATTTTATAACATAGATAATTGATAGACTCTCCTCTTTGTATTTTTCAGGATCAATTTGTAATCTCCAATGAGGCAAAACTTCCTTTACTTCTTCAAATATTCTTTCTAAAGGATCTACATTTGAATAAGGTAGCAAAATTTCATTCATTTAATGGTAAACTATAGATTTGGGAAATTGCTCATGTATTATTTCCAATGTCTGACTTACAAAATATTGGCACAGGGTGGGGCTATTTAACATTCCCTGTGGGAGAATCCCCCATTGATATCTTTTAGTAGGCTGAGAATTATTTTGAGTAGGCACTGTGAAGGTAAAATTTTCTCTGTCTTTTTCTTGTAAAGGTATAGTTAACAATCAGTCTTTTAAATCAATAAGAGGCCATCCTTTAGGCAATAGGGAAGGCAAAGGAATTCCAGGTTGTAGAGGGCCCATTGGTTGAATCACCTTATTAACAGTTCTAAGATCTGTCATCATTGTCTATTTTCCAGATTTCTTTTTAATAACAAATACAGGAGAAATTCAAGGCTGGTTGATTCTTCAATATGGTGAGCATCTAGTTGCTCTTGTACCAGCTATTCTAAAGTCTGCAGTTTCTCTTTTGTTGAAGGTCATTGTTTAATCCATATATGTTTTTTAGTTAATCATTATAAAGGTAGGACCTTTGGTACCTCTGAAATTTTGCTAGTTGTTTTGTGGTTTTGTATAGCCTGAATAGTTGGTAACTGTTTTTATATAATAGTACCTTATAATATCCTTTTAAAAATATGAGTTGGTTTATGTTTCATTTATGAGACTGCAGAAACCTTAATCTGGCTATTCCAACAAATCACAGTCCCATAGATTTACTGCTATATTAGCCATATGAATGAATGGCCCTATGCATTCAACCCATCTCATGTTTTGTTTTACTTGAGATAGGGTTCCAATTTCAAGGAGTTGAATAATAATAGTCACATCCATACCCATATCCAGAAATCCTTCAATTGCAATATTACTTTTTCATACTCTCAACTTTCGTTTTTGATCATTTGTAGAAGTCTGCAAAATATACATTTCCTATTTTCCATTGGAATTTTAGATTCATCTTTCATGTTTCTTCTGTCATCTACAGTAGTATGGTTTTTTACAACAAGTACCAGATTTTTAAATTTTCCTGGGGAGGCATGTCCTCCACAATGACTGGAAATGACTGGACTGCGTTTGATATGAGGACCTGTGAGAGCCCCCCCCCGAGGTGTTTCCCAATGGTAATCGGTTACTTTGTTTAAAACTTATTGATCTACATTCATTGGTCCAATGTCAGCCTTTTCTGCACATTATATATAATCTAGAAGATTGAGACCTTCTATTTTTGTCTTTCCCAGAAAATAATATATCTAGGAACGCCTTTTCTGCAATCCCTTCTCAGATTTTTTTTTCTACCACAATGAAAACATTTGATATTTTGGTGCCTTTTCATACCTTTGGAAATTGCTTCTCCTACCCAAGCCTCAGTATTATAGTCAAATATCTCAACATTGATTGTGTGCAGTATCCATTCACTCATTGGGACAGATTTGAACTTTAAAGACCCAAGTATCTTTTTACATCCTAAGTTGGCATTTTCAAAAGCCAGAGATTCAATAAGTACTTGTCTAGCTTCTGGATCTGTTACCCCTATTTATACAGCTTATTTAATCTTTGTAAAAAAGTCTCTAAAGTATTGTTTTGGGCCTTGTATGACCTTAGTATATGATTCAATTTTTCTTTCTGATTCTTCAGTCCTGTTCCAAGAATTCAAGGCTGCTATATGGCATAGGGATAAGGTTTATTCATTGTAAATAGCTTGACTTTGTAGATCAGCGTAACAACCCTCAACAAGAATTTGATATTGGGAAGCCTCAATCATTTGACTCTTCCCTGATGTTCCAGGACTTTAGCCTCCTCTCTCTAGTAGCACTTTCACTGTAACTGCAGCCCATCTTCTCACACTACTAAAACCAATACAAGCCAATCATGTGGAATAATTGTATCGCTTGAAGCCCATGTCTTTATTATTTCCCTAACAAATGGTGAATGTATGCCAAATGATAGTACTGCTTGCTTAATTTCTTTTAACTCTTTCATACCCAAAGAATTCCAATCTCTGTATCCATTTTGGTACTGCATATTTGCTGGCTATTCAGAGGTAATAATAGGTTAAGTAACTAAAGTTCTTGATAATAAGGCATCTCTGATTCTGAGAGGTACTGGTGATGCTAAATCCTTTGCTTGTACCTCCTTTCCTTGCTTATCAATTCTTACAAATTCCTCAGTTGATACAAATTTTTTTATCACTGTTTTCTATAAAATCTGATTCTCTTGATCTGTGAATAGTTCTAATGATTTCATCAAATCAATTAATTTCTTGTTTTCATTTTGCACATGTGATTCCAAGGTTTTAAAATTTTCTATTAATGATTTCTTCTCATCTTTAGATATTATTTGGACAGTGTATAGATTGCCTTTTTGGAGGGATGTTCTATCTGCTAGTTTATCTTAACTTTTAAACAGATTTTGATTGTCGATATTTAACAATATGAATTCTCTCAGATAATCTCTCAGTACCCTTTTATAAGATTTTGAAAACCATTGACATGGATTAAATTTTGCCTGTCAAATTAAGGTTATCTTTCTCAGTAGTATGTATCCTTTCAGCTAAAGACTGTATCTTTCCTAAAAATTTTTCATTCTTGACTCTGTTATCAAACCATTTCTTTAAGGAGATAATATGAAGAACAAAGCTAATAGCAGCCATGACCACAAAAATATAATCACAAGGTAGGTCATATACCTCTTGAAGAATTGCATCCATAGTAGAAACAAATAGGTTGTTAAATTTCTTGATGGTAATATTGTCTGCATTATCTTAGGTTTGGTTTACAATTTTTAAATGTATTTATTTATTTGTTAATCAAATAAACTTACCTCCATTATAATTTTCAAAAAACTGTTGTAGATGTAATAATCTTGATTGATTAGCAGGTGTCAAAGTTGTGGCAGTAAGGTAAGAAATAGTACCTGAGATGTAGAATTACTAACAAATTTATTTAGATACTTAAAAGTAGCATACACACATAAGGAGAAGGTTTGAGTTGGGCAGAAAATCAAGAAACTCAGAGCTGGAAGGCAATCATGAACTACAAGGTTACTGGCCAGAGCTTGGGCCAGGCATTCATGGATCTAAATTGGAAGCACAAGCCTGTCTTCCAGGTGTAGGGTTAGAGCCTCTGATCCCAGAGTCAGAGCTTGGCCTTCTCAGAGCAAGCCTGGAAGAAGTCAGAGAATCCACATAGGAGTTGTGGCAGAGAACAGTGGGTGGCAGTAGGCAGGACCAAGCCACAGGTGTGTGATCTGTGAAAATTGCCAAGTCACTTCTGCAGGCCTACTGAGCCAAATTGGGCAAAGCTGTGCACCAGAGGGGTAGTTCAGCTGCAGAAGGGTATTTTAGCTGTGTGGGGTGGGAAAAGGCCTCAGTCATGGGTCTGGGCAGGGTCCAGCAATGGTATGAACTCAGGCTACGTGTGCACCAATTTGTTGGCATACAAAAGAGTTCCAAAAATCCAGAATGGAGTATAACAAAGATTTATTTATTAGGAGATAAACTCACAGAAATAGTAGTGATTTGCAGTCCTCTGTGTATGCTGGGAACTGGAACCAAATTGAGCAGCCAAGAGGCCTGCATATACTTTTCATCTCCATTTATAGTACACTTGACCACACCCAAAGTATGCTAGTATCTTAAAGGCAATTGACTAATGGAATTCCCACAGCAACACATAACTTCTCTGGGTCTATGGATTGCAGCTTGATTATCATTTATTTAATAGCTAATGTAAATGAATATGTACCATATTTATCTTTCTAAATTGGGTAACCTCTCTCAGGATTATTTTTTCTAGTTACACCCATTTGCCTGCAAACTTCATGATGTCATTTTTTTTAAAACTGGAAACACTGCATTTTCTTTATCCATTCTTCTGTTGAGGGGCATCTAGGTTGTTTCCAATTTTAGAGCAGCAATGAACTTATTAAGCAACTGTCTTTCTGGTAGGATGAAATATCCTCAAGGAATATGTCCAAAAGTGGTAGAACTGAATCTTTTTTCTATTCTTTATTGGTTTTATTGACCTATACATTTTTCTATGCTCCCCTTCCTTTCTCTCCCCTCCCCTTCAACCCTCTCACATGGTCCCCATTCTCCCAATTTACTCAGGAGACCTTGTCTTTTTCTACATCCCATGTAGATTAGATCCATGTATGTCTCTCTTAGGGTCCTCATTGTTGTCTAGGTTCTCTGTGATTGTGATTTGTAGGCTGGTTTTCTTTGTTTTGTGTTTAAAAACCACTTATGAGTGAGTTCATATGATAATTGTCTTTATATGTTTGGGTTACCTCACTCAATAAGATGTTTTCTAGCTCCATCCATTTGCCTGCAAATTTCAAGGTATCATTATGTTTTTCTGCTGTGTAGTACTTTGTTGTGTAAATGTATCACATTTTTCTTATCCATTCTTTGGTCAAGGGGCATTTAGGTTTTTCCAGGTTCTGGCTATGACAAACAATGCTGTTATGAACATAGTTGAACATATGTAATTGTGGCATGATTGAGCATCCTTTGGATATATACCCAAAAGTGCTATTGCTGGGTCTTGAGGAAGGTTGTTTCCTAATTTTCTGAGAAATTGCCATACTGATATCCAAAGGGGATGTATCAGCTAGCCCTCCCACCAGCAATGCAGAAGTGTTCCCTTTATCCTACAACCTCTCCAGCATAAGTTTTCATCAGCCATTCTTATAGGTGTAAGATAGAATCTCAGAGTTGTTTTGGTTTGTATTTCTATGATGGACAAGAATGTTGAGCATTCCCTTAAGTGTCTTTTAGCCATTTTAGATTCCTCTGTTGAGAGTTTTCCGTTTAGGTGTGTACTCATTTTTTATTGGATTAATTATACTTTTGATGACCAATTTCTTGAGTTCTTTGTATATTTTGAAGATCAGACCTCTGTCTGATATGGGGTTGGTGAAGATCTTTTCCCATTTTGTAAGCTGTCATTTTGTGTTGTTGACCATGTCCTTTGCTTTACAGAAGCTTTTCAGTTTCAGGAAGTCCCATTTATTAATTGTCTCTCTCAGTGTCGGTACTACTAAGATTATATTAGGAAGTGGTCTCCTGTGCCTATGCATTGAAAAGTACTTCCCACTTTCTCTTCTATGATGTTAAGTGTGGTTGGCTTTATGATGAGGTCTTTGATCCATTTGAACTTGAGTTTTGTACATGGTGATAGATATGGGTATATTTTCATTCTTCTACATGTTGATATCTGGTAATGCCAGCACCATTTGTTAAATATGCTTTCTTTTTTTCCATTTGATATTTTTTGCTTCTTTGTCAAAAATAAGGTGTTTGAAGGTGTGTGAATTAATATCTAGTTCTTTGATTCAGTTCCATTGGTCCTCCTGTCTGTTTTTTTTTTTTTTTTTGTTCCAATACCAGGCTGTTTTCAGTACTGTAGCTCTATAGTACAGTTTGAAGTCAGGGATTGTGATGCCTCCAGAAGTTCTTTTATTGTACAGGATTGTTTTGGTTTATTCTTGGTTTTTTGTTTTTGTTTTTGTTTTTTGTTTTTTGGTTTTTTTTTTTTTGCTTTTCCATATGAAGTTGAGTACTGTTCTGTTCTTTCAAGGTCTGTGAAGAATATTTCTGGGATATTGATAGGAATTGCGTTGAATCTGTAGCTTGCTTTTGGTATGATTGCCATTTTTACTCTGTTAATTCTACCTACCCAAGAATCTTTCCATTTTCTGGTGTCTTCTTCCATTTCTTTCCTCAAAGATTTAAAGTTCTTGTCATCCATGTCTCCCCCTTGTTTGGTTAGAGTTACTCCAGGATATTTTATGCTGTTTGTGGCTATTGTGAAGGGTGATGTTTCTTTGATTTCTTTCTTGGCCCATTTATCACTTGTGTAAAGGAAAGCTACTGATTTTTTTTTTTAGTTAATCTTGCATTTTGCTACATTACTGAAAGTATTTATGAGTTGTAGAAGTTCCTTGGAAGAACTTTTAGGGTTGCTTATGTAAACTATTATATCATCAGCAAATTGTGAGAGTTTCACTCCTTCTTTTCCAATTTGTATGGCCTTGATCTCCTTTTGTTGTCTTATTGCTCTATCTAGGACCTCAAGAACCATATTGAATAGATATGGAGAGAGTGGACAACCTTGTCTTGTTCCTGATTTCAGTGGGATTGCTGTGAGTTTCTCTCCATTTAGTTTGATGTTGGCTGTTGGCTTGCTATATATTGCCTTTATTATGTTTAGGTATGTTCCTTGTATCCCTGCTCTCTCCAAGACCTTTATCATGAAGGGTTGTGTATTTTGTCTAAAGTTTTTTCGGCATCTAATGAGATGATCATGTGGTTTTTATTTTTCAGTTTGTTTATATGGTGGATTATGTTGACTTTATTTTTGTATATTGAACCATCCCTGCATCTCTGGGATGAAGCTGAATGGATCATAGTGGATGATGGTTCTGATGTGTTCTTGTATTTGATTTTTCAAGAACTGAATCTTGCAATAGATCAATTCCCATCTTTCTGTGAAATCATCAAACTGATTTCCATAATGACTGTACAAGTGTGCTGCAGTCTACCAGCAATGGAGAAGTGTTCTCTTTATTTCACATCTTTGCCAGCATGACCTGTCACTTGTGCTATTGATTTTGCCATCCTGACAGGTGTAAGGAGGAATCTCATAGTAGTTTTGATTTATGTTATCCTGATGGCTAAGAATGCTGAACATTTCTGTGTTTCTTAACCAGTTGTGTTTCTTCTAATGAGAACTCTGTGTTTAGATAGGTACCCCAATTTAATTGGATTTTTTAAAATATGCAGTATTTGAGTTATTTATATTATTTGAATATTAGTTCAATATTGGATGTGGAGTTGGTAAAAATCTTTTTCCATTCTGCTGATTTGTCAGAATGGTGGTGTCCTTTGCCCTGCAAAAGCTTTTCAGTTTCATGAGGTCCCTTTTATTAATTTTTATCTTACTTAGTGCCTGCACTAATGGTGTTCTGTTTTCTTCTGTGCCAATGAATTCAATGGTATTCCCCATTTTCTCCTATATCAGGTTCAGTGTATCAGATTCTATGTTGAGGTCTTTGATTTATTTGAGTTGAGTTTTGTGAGGGGTGATAAATGTGTGTCTATTTGCATTCTTCAACATTCAGATATCCAGATTGATCATCACTATTTGTTGAAAATGATGTCTTTCTTCCAGTGTGTTTTTCTGACTTCTTTATAAAAAAAATACATGTCTGTGAATGTTTGAAATTTTGTTTGTGTCTTCAGTTTGATTTCATTGATCAACCCATCTGTTTTTATGTCAATACAATGCTGTTCTTACTATAACTGTACTATTATATTGTATTAGCTTTGTAGTACAAACTGAGGTCAGGAATGTTGAGACCTCCTGTATTTCTTTAGTTGTTCATCATTGTTTTAGTTATCCATTGTTTTTTTCTGATTCCATAAGAAGTTGAAAATTTTCCTTTCATGCTCTGTGAAGAACTGTGTTAAAATTTTAATGGGGATTGTGTTGAATCTGTAGATTAGTTTTGGTAGACATTTTTACTATGTTAATCCCCCTGATCCATGAACATATATGATCTTTCCATCTTCTGATATCTTCTTCAAAGACTTAAAGTTTTTGATCATTCAAGTCTTTCACTTGCTTGGTTAGAATCCCCCCAAGATAATATAAATTATTTGAGTCTATTATGAAAGGTATCATTTCCCTTATTTCTTTCTTAGTTCATTTGTCATTTCTATATGGGCTACTGGTTTTTGTGAACTAATTTTGTATCCTGCTATTTTGCTATAAGGGTTTATCTGCTATAGATTCACGAGTACAGTTTTACGCTCACTTATGAATACCATCATATCATCTGCAAACAAGGATACTTTCACTTTTTCCTTTCTAGTTTGTATCCTCTTGATCTCTTTCAGTTGTCTTATTGTTCTAGTTAAGACTTCAATATTACATTGAATAGATATGGAAAGAATGGATAACTTTATCTTGTTCCTGATTTTGGTGGAATTTCTTTGAGTTTCTCTCAGTTTAATTTATTTTCTTAAAATATATGTCCCAAACACAAGAGCACCCACATTTGTTTTTAAAAAAATCACATATTGATCCTCACACATTATTAGTAGAAGACTTCAGTACCTTACTTTCACCAACAGACAGGTCATCTAGACAAAAACTAAACAAAGAAATTCTAGCCAAATAGGCATTATAATCCATATGGACCTAACAGATATCTACAAAACATTTTACCCCCACACGAAGCAATATACCTTTTCCCCTAAACCTCATGGAACTCTTTCCAAAATTGATCACATACTTGGACAAAGAGCAAGTCTCAATAGATACAACAAATGTGAAACAACTCTCTGCACCCTACCAGACCCACCATGGATTAAAGCTGACTATCAATAACAACAGAAAAAAAAACAAAAAGTTTACAAATTCATAGAACTGAACAAATCCCTACAGAATAAAAAATGGGTCAAGACAGAGATAAAAATGAGGCGGGATTCCCCTCTGTATGCTATGAATATGTTTTATTGCCATTGGTTAATAAAACAGCGGCTTTTGGCCAATGGCTTAACAGAATATACCCAGACTGGAAAAGATATATATAGAGAGTAGGCAGAATCAGTGAGATGCCATGTAACTGCCAAAAGTAAACACATGAACAGCCAGCAGAAACCTTGCCATTAGGCCACAAGCCTCATGGTAAAATATAAAATAATAGGATTGGGTTAATTTAAGACATAAAAGCTAACTAGAAATATGCATAAGCTAATAGACCAAGCAGTGATTTAATTAATACAGTATCAGTGTGATAATTTTGGTTCTGGGCAGCCTCCTCCAACATAAAGGAATTAAAGACTTTCTACAGTTGAGTGACAATGAACACACAACATACCCAAACTTAATGGGATACAAAAAAATAGTTCTAAAAGGCAATTTCATAGCACTAAGTGTCTATATAAAAAAAACAAGAGCGATTTCACACTAGCAACTTAAAAGAACACCTGAAAAAAATGATGATTAAGAGAAATAGATTGTAAGAAATGATCAAACTCAGGACTGAAATCAGAAAAAAAGGAAAACAATACAAAGAATCATTGAAATAAAAAATTGGTTCTTTAGAAAGATAATAATATCCACAAACCCTTATTGAAGTTTACTAAAAGGCTGAAAGAGAAAATCAAAATTTACAAAATTAGAAGTGAAAAAGGCAGACATAACAAAAGACATCGAGGAGATCCAGAGAATTGTAAATATATACTTTAAAAACCTGTACTCCACCAAATTGGAAAATCTAAAAGAAATGAAAAATTTTCTTGTTAGATACCACTTACCAAAGTTAAATCAGATCAGATAAACAATTTAAACAGACCTGTAACTCCAAGTGAAATAGAAACAATCATTATAAGTCTCCCAAACAGAAAAAACAAAAACAAACAATAACAGCAACCCACCCAAACAAAACAAAATAAAAAAGTAAAGCAAAAGCCCAAAGCCAGATGATTTTAGCATAGAATTTCAAAGAAGTGTTAACACTGATATTCCTCAAAATACTTCACAAAATAGAAGCTGACTGATTATTGCCCAATTGTTTTTTCAAACACTTTATTTTATTTTTTTGCTTTATAAATAATACCATTCAAAATTTCCACCTCTTCCCCTCCTCCCATTTCCCTCCCACTCCCCCAATCACCCCCCTCCCCCTCCAGTCCTAAGAGACTGCAGGGTACTCTGCCCTGTGGGAAGTTCAAGGCCCTCCCCCCTCCATCAAGGCCTAGGAAGGTATGCATCCAAACAGACTAGGATCCCCAAAAGCCAGTACATGCAGTAGAATCAAATACCAGTGCCATTATCATTGGCTTCTCAGTCAGCCCACATCGTCAGTCACATTCAGAGAGTCCCGTTTGATCACATGCTTGTTCAGTCCCAGTCAAGCTGGCCTCGGTGAGCTCCCATTAGATCAAGCACACTGTCTCAGTGGGTGGACCAACCCCTCGCAGTCCTGACTTCCTTGTTCATCTTCTCCCTCTTTCTGCTCTTCAACTGGACCTTGAGAGCTCAGCCCAGTGATCCAATGGAGCTCTGTCTCTATCTCCATCCATCGCCAGATGAAGGTTCTATGGTGATATTCGAGATTTTCATCAGTGTGGCTATGGGATAAGGCCAGTTCAGGCACCCTCTCCTCTACTGCCCAAGGACCTAGCTGGGGACATCCCCGTAGACACCTAGGAACCCCTCTAGAGCCAAGTCTCTTGCCAACCCTAAAATGGCTCCCTTAATTAAGATATCTTCTTCCCTACTCCTAAATCTGCCCTTCCTTCATCTCAACCATCCCACTCCTGCAAGCTCTCCCCAATCCTCCCATTTTCTCCCTTCTCTCTCCCCATCTCCCCTTCCCTCCACCCCACCTCCACACAAGCCCCACCCCCATACTTCCAACTTTTGCCAGTTGATCTTGTCTGCTTCCAGTTTCCAGGAGGATCTATTTATGTTTTTCTTTGGGTTCAACTTATTATTTAGCTTCTCTAGGATCATGAGCTATAGGTTCAATGTCCTTTGTTTATGGCTAGAATCCACTAATGAGTGAATGCATACCCTATTCATCTTTTTGGGTCTGGGCTAACTCACTCAGTATAGTGTTTTCTATTTCCATCCATTTGCATGCAAAATTTAAGATGTCATTGTTCTTTACCGCTGAGTAGAACTCTAATGTGTATATGCGCCACACTTTCTTTATCCATTCTTGCATTGAGGGCACTTAGGTTGTTTCCAGGTTCTGGCTATTACAAATAGTGCTGCTATGAACATAGTTGAACAAATACTTTTGTAGTATCATTGGGCATCTCTTGGGTATATTCCCAAGAGTGGAATTGCTGGATCCTGAGGTAGGTTGATTCCCAATTTCCTGAGAAACTACCACACTGATTTCCAAAGTGGTTGCACAAGTTTGCATTCCCACCAGGAATGGATGGGTGTTCTCCTTACTCCACATCCTCTCCAGCATAGGTTATCATTGGTGTTTTTGATTTTAGCCATTCTGACAGGTATCTCAAAGTTGTTTTGATTTGCATTTCCCTGATAGCTAAAGAAGTTGAACATGTCCTTAAGTATCTTTTGGCCATTTGAAATTCTTCTGTTGAGAATTCTCTGTTCAATTCAGTACCCTATTTTTAAATTGGATTATTTAGAATTTTAATGTCTAGTTTCTTGAGTTCTTTATATATTTTGGAGATCAGGCCTTTGTCTGATGAGGGTTGGTGAAGATCTTCTCCCATCCAGTAGAATGTCATTTTGTCTTAATGACAGTATCCTTTGCTTTACAGAAGCTTCTCAGTTTTAGGAGGTCCCATTTATTCATTGTTGCTCTTATTGTCTGTGCTACTGTCGTTATATGTAGGAAGTGCCCAATTCATTTTATGAGGCAACTATTATCCTGACACTCAAACCACACAAAGAAGACCTACCAAAGAAAGAAAATTACAGACCAGTTTTCTTTATAAACATTGATACAAAATACTCAATAAAATACTTGTAAACCAAAACTAAGAACACATTAATAAAATCATTTACCATGACCAAGTAGGCTCTTTCCAGAGATATAAGATGGCTCAATATACAAAAAAATCAATAAATGTAATTCACTATATAAACAAACTACAACAAATTGCTAATTTTATACTATCAGATAATTTGCTATTTTCGCATAGTAAACATTATCCTTTTCAATATTTTTTAATAGTTTAATGTTTAGCCAGTAATTAAATTATGTCTTTTAGGTAGGTTTAAACCTTATGTTCAGTTAAGAAATATAACAAAAATACATATTGAAGTTCATCAGGGATCCATCAATTGTATACCATCCTAGCAAATAGAAAAATAGGAGCCAGAAACAATAGCACATATTGTGTGGGACAAATGTCTATATTCTGTCAATTATATATTAAATAAATGCTGATTGACCAGTAACCAGGCAGGAAGTAGAGGTAGGTCAATGAGAAGAGAATTCTGGGAAGAGGAAAGCTTGGTCTGCAGTCGTTGTGACCCATCCACAGAAGAATCAAGATGTGACCTGCCCCGCCGGATAAGGTACCGAGCCATGTGGCTAGCATAGATAAGAATAATGGGCTAATATAAGTTATAAGAGTTTGCTGGGTGGTGGTGGTACACACCTTTAATCCCAGCACTCGGGAGGCAGAGGCAGATGGATCTTTGTGAGTTTGAGGCCAGCCTGCTGTACAAGAATTAGTTCCAGGACAGGCTCCAAAACTACAGAGAAACCCTGCCTTGAAAAAACAAAACAAAATAAAAACAAAAACAAAAAAAAAGAGTTAATAAGAAGCTTGAGCTAATGGGCCAATCAGTTTACAGTTAATGTAGACTTCTGTGGGATTTCTTTGGGCTTAACAAATGCAGGAACTGGGCAGGACAGAAACCCCGACAACAAATGGCACCCGCATGGACAACTGCATATGCATAAAGCCTAAGAGAGCTTGGAAAATAATTCTAGACAAAAAAGAATAGAGTAAAGAACGGCTTATTGATAGCAGCACTCTCTCGGGTGGGCTATGCTTGCTAGAGGCAAGCACACTCATTTATGAAAGGCTTCCAGACTAAAGGATATTAGATTCAGAGTTCTTGGGTTTTTTTTTTTTAAAGAGGGGGAAGTGGTGTGGGAAAAATGTCTATATTCTGTCAATTATATTTTAAATAAATGCTGATTGGCCAGTAACCAGGCAGGAAGTAGAAGTGGGTCAATGAGAAGAGAATTCTGGGAAGAGGAAAGCTTGGTCCACAATCATTGTTACCCATCCACCGAAGAAGTAAGATGTGACTGCCCCCCACCCCCGGACAAGATACTGAGCCATGTGGCTAGCATAGACAAGAATAATGGGCTAATATAAGTTATAAGAGTTAATAAGAAGCCTGACTTAATGGGCCAATCAGTCTATAACAAATGTAGACATCTGTGTGATTTCTTTGGGACTTAACAAATGCGGGAACCGGGCAGGAGAGAAACCTCAACAACACACATAGCTACAATATCTGTTTGTAGTTGTGTGCATATGCATAAGTATGTGGAAGGAAGAGGCAAAATGATCATGATGCCAGCCAGGATGATATAGGTTTTTCAGTGAAGCCTAAGAGGAGGAGGAGGAGGAGGAGGAGGAAGAGGAGGAGGAGGAGGATTGTTCTTATAGAACAAGATCCTACTTGGAAAAAGATAAGGAAAAGTCAGCTAAGATGTTTCACACACTTCCAGCAGGTGATTCATCTACTCACAAATTGCAACCATTGTTAGGGTGAATACTATACATATTGCATTTATTGTCACGAAGCTCCCAGTCAGCTTTGTTCCTGTTTGCAAATTCATTTGTACAAATCGCAGATGTTAAGGAGCACTGAAAACTAAACAACTGGCTTCATTTTATGTGTTTTATATTTATATTATATATATTTTATTTTTATATTTTTATTATTAACACTTTTATTATTGTGCACATCCACTAGGCAAACACAGCATAAGGTAGATCTAGCTAATAGACAACCATGTGATTTTCTTCTTATCACAATTGAGGGCTTAGACAATGGTTTCTTTTCCAGTCACTAACATGAGGCACAGAGGTTTTGTTTTTATTGCCCATTCCCGTATATTCACATACATATTTCTAGATTTTCTTGTTTCCAATCTACTATCAAGTCTCAACCAAACCAGTCAGATCTATAGATTCAGATGCAGATGGATGAGTGGGTGAGTAGCTAGATAGGAAGAGTTTTACTTAAGTCAACTTCTCTCTGTTCTAAAAATGATGGATACATGTACCGTTCTATTGCTTGAAAGGAGTTTTCTTCATTGCTGTTGTTAAAGTATCTGTCTCCTCAAGTGATGCCATTGGAGAAAAACTTCAGTATATCTTTATTCACAGAAGCAAACACGGATGATCCATTTCTGAACCAGGACAGAGTTTTCTTTCTCTACCCTTTGATTGAGGATGTTTCTCTTACCAGCCCTTTAAATCTTATGTGTGAGTGGAGGAAGAGGTTGTGATCCATTGGAGATGGATGATTGGTGTCTGTGCTGACTATTTATGTTTTGCTTTTGGTTTCTAAAGCTACACGGGCCTGGAGACAAATGAATCATTTGTTGTCTGTGATAGATTGATTCTATTCCTGCTCCCACAGACCTAGTGTGATTTGAAAGAGGTGCTGATATCAGCTTGTAATGGACAATTCAGGCTCACAGTCACCTGATGTCTCAGTCTTTCGCTTAGGCTCTTTCCCAGGTGTCAGGAGCACTAAGTGAACATAAAGTTCTGTGACTTGCTTTTTAAGAATTAATATCAGAAAATAAATGATAAAAAACTCTTATATTCTACATTGCAAATCTGTTGGTGTTTTGCAGACATTGTAGAAGGCATCTCTAACTATAAACACCTGCAGTTCAATGAGATCTAATGGATAATATAAGATTGAGAAGAAAGGTGATCCACACTGAAAACTGAACATCATTCTGGTTCCCACCTGAATCTTTATCTGTGTCACCAGTAAAAGGGCCAGAGCTAGTTATAAAAGTTATGTGTGTTACCTCTAAAACCCACAGACAGACTGGAGACATACCTCTATTGGCAAAGTGCTGACTATTCAAGCATGAGACATGACTCCAGTTTCTAGGAACCATATACAAAAGCTAGCATGGTGGCACATATTCATAATCTCAGTTCCAGGGAGACTGAGGTTCTGGGCTTACTGGCTTGTCAATCTGACCTGCTTGGGTATATCCAGATCAAGGAGAGTCTGTATGTCATAAAACAAGGTAAATGGCACCTGAGGAATGACACCTAAGGCTGGTTTTTAATCTCAGTATGTACACACATACTCTCTCTCTATCTGTCTGTCCGTCTGTCTCTCTCTCTCTCACACACACACATACACACACAAATATACACATACACATTCACATACATACATACACTCAAACACAAGGGAATGCGCTAGTTTAGCTATTAGAATGATAAGATGTGATAACATCCTCTTTATGGAGAGGACTTCCTTCAGATCTTTAAAATTTTACAAATAATAGCAGATACAGAATATGTTTATGACTTATCTTCAACCATCTGGCATGTAATCCCTTTTAGGGCAAAAGAGGGCTTCCCACTCATTCCTCCTCAAGTAAGATTATATACCATCAGTGTAATGAACCAATGTGATGTTTAGCAGAGTGTGAGACATCTGAAGTCTTGGTAGAGTATGTGTCACCAAGAGCAGAAAGTGAATTTTAAATTAATACTATTTTCTTATGGAAATAAAGTCCTATGTTCTATTTTTTTAATTACCAAGGTGAGGAAAGGCACTTTTGGCCTTACTGGAGTCATATACAACTTTCCTGAGCTGCAGTGACACGCTTCAGTAAATACAAACAGCTTTTATAGTGATGATGATTGATGCTACCATGTTGTTAGTTTATAGTCTATGTTTATTTGTTCTGATCTACTTGAGTTTTATTTAACTTCTCCTTCTCTTTCTTTTCTTTTTACATTCTGTTTTGTTTTGCCTTCTAACAATAAAAAACACGGTGGATGTTTTGAACTATGGAACCTGAACTTATATTTGTTCTTGAATGTCATTAAATGTTTCAGTGAGTCTAGAATTTCACAAAGAATTTCCTACAATAATGCTTTTTACTTCTAACGTCAGAAAGTAGCTGCAGTATATTCACAAGGTCTCTCAGCACCCATTGTCTTAGTTACTTTTCTGTTTTCTGAAGAGAAACCATGACGAAGCCAACTTACAAAAAATACATTTAGTTGGGGACTTGCTTACAGTTCTAGAGGGTGAGTCCATGACCATCATAGTGGTGAGAAGAGCAGAAAGCAGGCTAACTTGGCACTGGAGCAGTAACTGAGAGCTTACTTCTTCTTTTTTTTTTTTAGTATTTTTTTTTGTTTTATTTTTTCCATTCAAAAACATAATTAAAGAACTAAAATTTTTACATTTCTTCCCCTTCTCCCGGTCCCCTCCCGCTACCCCTCAACCCCTCCTCCCTCCCCCTTCTTCCTTGAAAGAGGGCATGGTGCCCTGCCCTGTTGGAAGTCCAAGGCCCACCCCCCTCCCTCCCGGCCTAGGAAGGGGTGCATCCAAAAAAGACTCGTTTCCCAAAATGATAATACATGCAGAAGAGATAGGTCCTGGTGTCATTGTTGATGGGTTTTTCATAAGCAGGAGGCAGAGAAAGGGAAAGACTGAGCCTAGCATGGGTATTTAAAACTTCAAAGCCCACTCCTAGTGAAACAGCTCCTCCAACAATGCCACATTCTTCCCCAAACAGTTTCACCAACTAATAATGAAGCATTCAAATATATGAATCTGTAGGCTCTATTTTTATTGAAAACCACTACACCATGAAAAGAACTCACACCCCATTTTTTTTATGTTTAAAATCTGTTCCTTTTATTTTATTTTTTTCCATACATTGTTTTGTTTTATTTTTTCCATTCAAGAACATAATTAAAGAAATAAAATTTTTTTCCTTTCTTCCCCTTCTCCCGGTCCCCTCCCACTACCCCCCCACCCCTCCTCCCTCCCCCTTCTTCCTTGAAAGAGGGCATGGTGCCCTGCCCT
>PVIU01021218.1:0-32087 GCA_004026605.1 Ondatra zibethicus | reverse complement strand
TCCCCCTCCTCATTGCTGAGATCCCCCCTCCTCATCGCTGGGATCCCACTCCTCATTTCTGGCCTCTGTTCAACTCTTCAAGGCATTTGAGTTAATTCCTCTCAGTGTTCTGAGTAATAAGCATGGACTTGTTGAGGGAGAACACTAAGAATAAAGAGATTATAAAACAGTACATTCTATAGTCCAGCTTGTTTACTGCAAATGAACTCTGTATGCTATAGGAAAAGAGAAGAGACCAGAATGAACTGTGCCTTCACTGAAGTAGTGACTGAGATAGGTCAGAAGACAAGGAAACTGGTACTGAGATAAATGACCAGTGTTGAAGGACAAGACCTGGGCACCCTATCTCCCCTGATGTGATCATAGGTAAAAAGACCTGCAAGGCTGGGGCTTGGCTGCATGCCATGTCTCTATAGTGACATGAAACTTTCCTTGGAAGTAAGGCTGCTCACTCTGCCAGCAGCATATGTAAGTAGCATGGTGCGTTCTTTTCTTTGGGAGTAGAATTTTGGCATGTTCTAGCTCCTAGTGAAAAACTTAAAGCACTGAACCTCTAATGAGCCTGCCTGATGCAGCTTGTTGGTGTTTCTCTGCTGCAGAAGTTAAGTGTTCTGTGTCACTCTAGAGGAGAGGACCTTTAAAAGCTTGGCCCTAGTTATCTTCAGACTTGCCCTTGGCTAATGTTGCTTTGTTTTGTTCCTGTAATAAATATTACCCACAAGTGTGCCTGTGCTGAGTCCTGTATGCTAACAGATCACTGAGCCTGGGGTCCTCATGGAGATGCCAGACATTGCCGGCAGATACACTTTTTGTTACTCCCTTTAAATCCTCAGGTAACCTTCATTGCACCTCCTTCTGAAGCAGGAGAACAGGAGGATGTCAGTCAAAGCCTCAGAGATAAACAATCAAGGCTGAGGAGCAAGGCTGGGTTGATGACATCAGCCCACATAAACTGTCACTCAGAGAGAAGAACCATCAGAAGCTACAGCACAGACAGTAGCTTTTTCACCCTTGGACTTTTATGCTAAAGATTCCATCAAAAAGGCCTCCAAATCAGTGCTAGCCCACTGTCATCTCACTGGTTTCTTAGTCATCCCTGGTTATTACCCACTAAGCTATAGCTCTAGAGTGAGTGGCCGAGCCATTATGCCTCAGAGGACTCATCATTTAAACTGGATTGATGACATAATACATGTGGATACTGTCCAGACCAAATTAGTTCACAGAAGTGGAGGAGAGAACGGAGTACCAGGAACTCAGCAGACATTCAGTAAGGGTAGGATCTGTGCAGAAAAGAGAGCATAGGTCAAGGACATTACTTCAAGGGTAAGAGTCAGTTATTTAGTTCAGTGTGCTTTTCATTACACCTCTTTCAGGTGCCTTGTCCTGTGATCAGTACTAGGACCTTAAAACTAAGACATGACTTGTGTCCACAATCTAAGGAAGAAGGCACAGATAACACACACTCAACTGCCATGCCCCAGGCTACTTGGCAAGATCTCTGGTATTGACATCATAAAGGCTGTCGAAATGCCAAGGAGGAAACAGCAAACGTGTGGACGTTGGGAGTTATGGAGGAAAGGGCATTGGTGCTTTGTGAAACCACATTTGTAGTTAGCACACAAAGTAATGGGCTTCACTGTGATGTTTTCAGGCACATACATCTTTATACTATATTCTCATTTGACCCCTTCTTCCCCACCCTATCCCTCTGACCCACTTTTGACTGATTCTCATCCACTCCCCCATCTTTCTTTCTGCTTCATGTCACATAGAATTACTTTTTCTACTTTCATGTCACACACACACACACACACACACGCACATATGCACACACACACACACACACCAAGTGCATGCCATATTTATCTTAGCCTGAATGGTTTCTATGATTTCAATTTCTATCCATTTTCCTACAATTGTCACTCTTTCATAGCTCCTTACAAATAAAGAAAATTCATATATATATACATATATGTGTGTATATGAATTTTATTTAATATATATTCACCATATTTTTTATCTGTTCCTTTGTTGACCAACCTCTAGGCTGGTTTCTCTCATAGCTACAGTGAAAGGAATCTCTCTCTTCCTCAGTATATCACACTGGTCCACTATATGAATGACATTATGCTAAGTGGACAAAGTGAGCAGGTATAGGTGCCACCATTCTAGCCTTGGTGGTAGAATATATTCTCATCAGAGGATAGGTTTAAAAAAAACTAACTAAAATTTAAGGGCTTTCTACCTCAGTGAAATTCTTAGGAGTCCAGTGGTGTGGGGTGTGCAGAGATATTCCTTCTAAGGTGAAGAATAGGATGATGCATCTGGCCCTTCCTACCACCAATAAAAAAGTACAGCATTTAATGTGCTTATTTAATTATAGAGACAGCACATCCCTTATTTGTGTGTGTCACCCCAGCCCATATATAAAGTAACTTGAATAGCTCCTGGCTTTGTGTGAGACCTGGATTAGAAGAAAGCTCTTCATCAGGTCCAGACTGCTATACAGATTGTTTATCACTGGGGCCATATGATCCAACAGATCTGATGGTAGTTGAGGTGGCAGTGACAGATAGGGATGCTGTTTGGAGCCTTTGACAGGCCCCTACAGGTGAGGCATAGAGGCAACCTATAGGATTTTTAAGCAAAGCTTCACCATCATCTGCAGACAATTATTATCCTTTTGAGAGACAGCTCTTGGACTTCTAATGGGTCTTAGTGGAAACTGAACAATTGACAATGAGCCACCACATCACCATGAGACCTGAGCTGCCCATCATGGGTTGGGTATTATTTGACTCACCAATCCATAAAGTAGGACATGCATGGTGACAGTCCATAGTTCATCATCAAATAGATGTAGTGTCTATTATCTAGTCATTATCATATTTAAGATACTAAAATACATCCCTCAGGGGACATTGACACCTACCCTAAAATATATGTTGTATGTGGGCTAATTATATCATGTTAGGCAAGAGGGATGGCTCAGCAGTTAAGAGCACTGCCTGCTCTTCCAAAGGTCCTGAGTTCAATTTCCAGCAAGCACATGGTGGCTCCCAACCATCTTTAATGAGATCTGGTGTCCTCTTGAGGAAGAGACCTGGTCAGAAGTCCTCATCAACTTAGACCATGAAACCCACTATGGACAAGTTCAATAGAACCGCCATATACGGGCTGCCCATGCATGCTTCAGCATTGCCAGGGCATAAATTTCATTTTCCTTTCAGGCATCATTATGACCTGGTTATTATTTTCATTTGGAAATAAATCATGGCATAGGAGCACCTTATCTTGGAGTATTGTCTGTCCCAGATCCTAAGAATGAAGCTTCTGTGCACTGGGCCTTTCAGAACTTGACGACACTCACTCTGCTGTGTCCCTTCCAGACACCATAGCCCAGTCACTGTATGAGTTAAAGACAGCCAGGCTCTGGAGGTGTTTCCCCAGGAGTTCCTTTCTCCAATTCTTCTCTGACTCCAGGTGGCAGCAGAAACTCCAAGGTCTTATGGAAAGTGAAAATAGTCTCGGGTGACCCAAACTACTCATATTGATTCTGTCCAGGCACCAGGGAAGCAGAGCTGCCTCTGTATCAGGAGTCTGGTGAGTATGACTTACTGTGTTGCCCTTCTCTGTTGTTTCCCACTGCAACCGGCAGAACTCAGAATCAACTGGTGGATGGATACATAAAAAATAGTGTGTATATTCGAAATGGGGCATTGTTTAGCCATAAAAGGAACGCAATCTTGTTATGTAAAACTTGATGGGTGGAACAGAGGACTCGGTGTTGAGTGAAATAAGCAAGATGCACAAAGTCAAATACTGTTTTCTCTTTTGGGGAAGCTGAAAATGATTTAACAGCCTAGTAATATTCACAAACCTCACTTCATACATTCTTTCTACTGATACTCTAGGAAATATCGCCATTGTGAACCTCTGTAAAATCTAAACTATAACTAGATGTTTTGTTATACAATAGCACAGAGCAAACGTTTCATTCCAAAAGGGAGGAACTTGAGTGTGGAAAGGAGTGATGGGGTCAAAGCAAGACTGAAGCCCAACAGAAGCCCAAGAATGGAATCTCAGAATTCCATGACTGGCATGCGTGGTGTGAGTGCCAAGGGACTGCACAACTCTCTCAATGCCTCCCATGTTCATGATGTCTCCACTGCAATTTCAGCTTAACTCTCATAGCTTTACATATAGATCTCTCAAGGACTTTCTACATGAAATTTGACCCTGTTCCATACTGCCAAGCCATCACAGACCTTTCTCTGTAAGCCTGGTGGAAACGCCCATGACTCCCCAAAGCATGCCAGCCAAGCAGCAGCACACAAAGGACCCCACATTCAGCTCTCAGGGTCAGCAGTAACTACGCCCCTTTGAACCATGGTTGTTTGTCAATTTAACATTCTACTACTTTTGAATACAAACTGACTAGAAATTTCAGGATACAGCAAAATTTAGTAAATTCTTTGCCCAAATGTAAAATGACTAGCTCTGTGGTGAGTATCTTGTCACATGAGTTATCATGGAGGTGTGCCTTTGGGCATGTCTGGGAAGGAGTTTTAGACTAGGTCAAGTGAGTTGGGAAGCCCTACCTCTTAGCTGGTGGCACCGTTTCATGGGCTGGGGCCTTGAACTTAAGAAAAGACATGAGTGGACTGACAATAAGTATTCATTTCCCTCTGCCCCTGACTGTGGTGCAATTTGAGCAGCTGGTTCTTCAATTTCCTGCCCTCCTAATGTCCCTGTAATGATGGACTGTACTCTGGAACTGCGAATAACAACAAGTCCATTGTCCCTTAAGTTACTTTGGTTGGGTATTTGGTCACATCAATTAGAAAAGTAAAACCGGCCTCTAATACAATTTCCAATAGAATTCTCGTTCCTACCAAAACCTTTCAAACATTTTCTTCCCTGTGCTCATTTCTATTGGCATTCTGGCATTTCTAATTCCAAACATAATCACCCATTAAGCTCTGCCTATTCTGTAACCCAGGGATTCTCAAGCCCATATTTCCAAACTCCTCCAAATCTCTCCCATAGACTTGTTTCAAAGGCTAAGGATCCACACAGTCAGGTTTTATCACAAGAAGCCCCATCGTGGTACAACTTTTGCAGTACTGAGAACCAAGTACCCAATAGAAACAGCTTAAGGTATCAAGGACTTATTTTGGCTCACAGTTTCAATCCACCATGATGAAGAACACATGATGGAGTAGATTAGGTCAAGGCCGAAGGACATGTGACAGGATGCTCACATCATGGCAGAACAGAGAGCAGAGGATGACAGAAGTTGGTGACAGGATTGACCTGTAAAGGCCCACCCCTCAAACACACCTCTGTCAATTAGGACCTGCCTCCTAAAGGTTCCACCAAATATAGGTCACAGTGAATCTAAAGAGACATTTTAGACTCAGCCCATTATCTCTCTTTTACTTAATACTATATTGCAGTATTTCACTATATAGCAAGGTATGAAAGAAAGTGAAATTTGCGAAGAAAGTAAGCACTTTTTGCATATATAAAGACTCTAAAAGGAACCCACAGTTAATAAAAGGCAGATATAGAAAAATATTAGTAATATTGTTAGGTATACATAAATATAAAAGTGGATTCCATGGTAGTGCTAACTGTACAAGAGTGCAACCACACTACGTGTCAAGGAGTTTTATAATGTCAAGTGGTTGAGAAGTCAGCTTGATGTTGACTGTATTTTCCCACAAAAACAAATTTCAGCTTTACATATCAATAGTAACTAATAATAGAATGAATTTATAATAGTATAAAAGTGTTACACCCCTAAAATAAATAAAACATGGGTATACTTATTGAAAAAAATACAAAAATTTGTAGAGGCATCAAATGAGACTGTGAAATGCTAATGCTAGAAGGATGGATCTCCACAATTGATTCATATGCACAATTCTAAATATAGCCCCCGAAAGTGTGGGGGTGGAGAGAGAGACAGGCAGACAGAATAAGCAAATGCTGTAGTTTCAACCCTTAAGTGTGGGGTGGAGAGAGAGACAGGCAGACAGAATAAGCAAATGCTGTAGTTTCAACCCTTAAGTTTCAGGAGCTAGCGCCTCCTTCTGAGGTCATCCGGCATTGCTGCCTTTAAAAGGAAGGCAGGAGTGCTGGACTCCTTGGACCTGGTCATTCTGAGATCAGATACTTACATAAAGACTGAACTTGAGCTCTGATTTTTTGTCTAGCTCCAACTGGTAATGTGACTGCTCCTTACACATGTGTCTCAGATGCAAAAGTCACATACCTGGGAGGTCTTTACCAGACTGTCCTTGAGCTTCCAAAACTTAGAGACATAAACCTCATCTGGTTATAAAGTTAGCATGTTTCTGGTTTTTCAATGCAGTATTTGAAAAAAGGACAGATATAATTTGCATGTGAAACCAGATAAGTTGATTCTAAAATTAATGTGGCCTTATAAAGACACAAGAACAGCCAAATCCTCTTCAAGAAGGTGAGATGACTTTTCCTTAAGTTATAAGGACTTCTTATAAAGCTATGGAAATCAAGGAAGGATCCAGACCTTCACATTCAGAAGCATGATTTGTGACACAGGGGTCTTGATGACCAACATTTTAGAGCCAGTGAAACTTGAAAAAATATCACTCCTTAAACAAAACTCAATTCCTGATAGAGAACACCTAAACACAAAAAAGCAAGACAACAAAACTCTAGAACAGGATAAGGTTCCTAGAATAAGGCAAAGAAAGCATCAGCTATAAAACTATTGCTAACTTCAACTCAGAATGTTGTCATGACTACCCTATACAATACAAAGGCTAATCCCAAAGGGTCACAGTTCTGGATCCATTTCTCACTCATTTTGTGATCTTGGGTAAATTCAGCTTCTGTGCATCTCAGTAAGAAAGGCTTTTTTTCATGCCAAGCTGTTGACGATGAAAGATGGTTTGTTTTGTCCAGGGTCTCAGCAACTGCATTCATAAATATTTTCACTTTTGAGGACCCTGCATGTTTCCCTTTGCATCCCAGTATGAAGAGCCACATTCGTTCACCGGGTGCTCCCCTCCAGCCATGAGGGATAACCCATTCCTTCTTCTTCTTCTACCTGCTCCATCTACTCAGCTTGAGAAGCAGAGTGATCCAGTTAGGAGAAGGTAGAGGCCTTTCCCAGTCCTCCCAGATTCCTGTTGCATTGATACCCTCTTCTCCAAAGACCAACAACCAACCCAAACTCAATCCTCGTGCACACCTTTAATAGACAACTTTAGTTAATGGAGTTGCCCAGCTCAGAAGCAGTGTACGTGAAGGGCTAAAGTGTACACTGCAGTTTCCCAGGGATGAGGGAGCTCCACAAACAGCCTCCACACAAGCTCTGGGTGTGGAGTGTGGGGTGGGGAGGTGAGCTTTCTCCACAATGAAACTGAGAAACAAATGCTTTGTAGATGTACTGTGCTAAGACTTCTCCAACTGTGAAATCTAATCATAGTCATGACATTCTTCCTGAGGTCTGATAACGACCTCCAAACTGCAGTGGTTTGCCTTCCTATCCTGCAATCCCTTGCAAATTAGCTCAGATTGTTTACATGGCTTGAGGGTGTTGGGGTTAATTATAGCTCTAATATTCACATAAGTCCTGATACCGTTACCCAAGGATCTTGAATTTGTAGTAAAATTCACTAGGTTGAGAAATACAAATGACTTTCCAAGGTTAAGACAGCAAACTGGTTTTCAGGAGAAATTCAATTCCATACCTGTTGTTCAAGCAAATTCCACATTTAAAAATCTCGACAAAACCTCAATGGTCACCCTTGGCTATGCACATGGCTGAGGCTTTATGATTCAGAACACAAATACAGCACTTGTGCAGGTATTTTTATGATGTGATCCAGAATATACATTTGTAGCACAGAGATAAATTTGCCTTAGTCCAAAATAGATTTTACCATCTGGATGTTAAGAGTCTGGAAGTCATGAGAAGTAGGCTAGCTGAAGGAACTGGGGCCTTATCCAGAGCCTGCGAACTAGGAGAGCTTTGCACAAACTGACTTCCATGCTGGCATGTTTAGAGGAGATCGGCTTGTCCTGAAGCTTTCCAGGAGACAGGGCCAGGATCTTGGGGAAGCAGTTTCTAACACAGAGGAGTATTGGAAATGAGTAAATATTCTCTTGAGAAAGTGAGAGTTTTGCTGAAAATGCATTTAGGAAGAGGATGTAGATAACTTATGGTCAGGACATTGGGAAGAGGGCAGTGATAGAGGCTCTTATATTTAAGGAACCTAGAAAGTCGGGTGAAAAGGGAATCATACAGGGATGTGATAAAAGCAGTATTACGAACATGAACTGCTTCAACATGCTCCATGGCCTTTGGGACACTCAAATCCCCCTTGAAAAGTGGGGTTTACACAGACTAATATGTGTACAAAGCAAGTGTTCAGTAAATATCAACAGTCATGGTGAATATTATCAGTCTTACTACAGTTTTCACAAGCAGCTGAGACGTGCATGGACACAGGTTGGAGTTTGGAAGATCAAGAACCCTATAAATGAGGAGTCTGGGGAGTTGGAATAAACATGAACATGCATGGTCTGAGCATTTTCAAACATTAAATGCTTACAATCATTCTGGAAGCTGCGTTCTAGCCACTGTGTGATAACGAAGAGAAAGAAGTCATATAGTCAAGAACAATCAGGAACATGATACCTGTGGTTCACTTGCTGTCTGCTGCTGTCCAAGCAGCTTTTCACAGATGTGGGTGTTTGCTGACCTCCTGTGATCACTTCTCCTACCTAAAATAAAAACATGACATGTGTAAAGTGGTGCATTTTTCCTTGATATATGTGATTTTTTTTAAAAAAAATAAAGCATATGAATTTTTCTCTGTACATATCCCATAGAGTCTTAATTTAAGCCTCTTAAACACAATAGTCTTGCAAAGCCTCAAGCTATCGAAAGATTGCCAACGCCAAGCATGCAGATTTGGTGAATTACTTTATTTAACAAATGTATTTTATCTGAAAGCCAGCAACATGCCAGCCACTTAAGGGAAGTGTTCGGGATGGATGCTGATTTGAAAAGACTCTGCCTATGTAGTGTTCCCAATGAACATACTGACAAAGAAAGCACCCTACACTGGAGCTCTTTCTATTCCAAGTTAGATCTCTTGTTTCCATTTTGAAATTAGGAGGGGAACAGACTGTGCTCTCAAAGGTCTTTCTGGGTCTGAGAATTCTGAAATTCCATTACTTTCTTTAAACTAGATAAGTTCAGTGCTAAGCATGTTGAGATCTTAATAAACAAAGCTGACTAATTCCATTCAGCCAAAAAGACTATTCAAAGGTGAAGAAAGGTCACCTAATTTGTACCTTCAATAACTGTCCAAGCTCTCTCAGTGGAGCAGGAAGAGGGCACACTGCTCCATATCACAACCCAGCTGTGCAATAAGCCTAAACTTACCCTTATTATTTATGTTACACACTTTACTTATGACTCCCCCAGCCCCCAACATCATTCCTGAGACATGGATTACTTGTAGGCAAAGGCATCTAAAAACCCTCTCATTGTATTGCTTGGGTCTGGTGACCAATTCAGGGTCATTTGCCTTTTCTATTCAAATGTCATGGAGGGATATTGTCTTTCACGCACCCTCATCATTTCCTCCTCCCTGAGAGAGGAGGACACATTCCTGAACACATTTGTATAGGAGGAACAGTCATTGTTTTGAAAGTTGACATATGATGTGAGATTTCCCTCTGTATGCTGTGAATACCATTGGTTAATAAAAATAACTGCTTTGGGCCTATAGCAGAGCTATAGGGGAACAGAGCTAGGTGGGAAAAACTAAACTGAATGCTGGAAGAAGGTGGAGTCAGAGAGAAGCCATGTAGCCCCACCGGAGACAGATGCACTGAAACTTAGCTGGTAGGCCATGACCTTCTGGCGATGCACAGATTAGTGGAGATGGGTTAAATTAAGATGTAAGAGTTAGCAAATAAGAAGCTAGAGCTAATGGGCCAAGCAATGGTTTAAATAATATAGTTTCTGTGTGATTATTTTGGGAGTCTGGGTGGCCAGGAACAAACAAGCGGCCTTCCTTACTACAGACATGAACCTGCCATCCTCTTCTGTCCTACCTGAGTCTTGGTGTGTTACACAGCTGTGGCCCACAGTCCTACAATGGATTAAGGAAAATTCTTAGGCTTGAACTTACAGGGTCTTCTGCTGGCACAACCAAGCATTCTGGACTCACATTTGCATTTGGGAAGGGGGTTGGTGGCCTGGATTAGCAACAACCCTAAGTTTGTCCACCTGAATGCATAACCAAATCACACATAGGAAAATATTCTTTGCCATTTGACTAAGGAATTTGTTTTGCATGCTCCACAAAGCTCAGAGAAGGGTGGGTCAGGCTCTGGTTAGGCTGCATCACTGCTCAGCTTCTCCCGCCTCCCACCCCTGGTGCCTTCTCTCCCTTCTCCGGAGTTGATGCTTGGGCACTCATCTACATCTTTTGCAATTCATCTACATCTTAGAATCTGCTTTAGGGGGCACAGTGGCACCTTAGCATCTTTTTATTATTTAAATGCTTTAATCATTTTAAACAACATCATTGTGGGTTAAAATGCATTAAAATATCAGCCTTGTTGTAGGGGCAGTACACATTTTATATTGCTTCCCATTGTAAACACACTAGCAGGAATGAGAACCTATGCATAATTAGAGTCTTAAAATGCCTACTTCTAACACTGTTATTTGTCACATATTAGGCACAAAGATTCTCTGTGTTTATGGAAATGCAAATAGAGTCACAAATTTGGAACTTTTCTTCACAGGGAATTTGCTGTGCAGCATAATCTGAAAATATCTTTTAAAAGATATTTTCAGCATGGTTTGTTTCTAAGGGTCTTTTAATTTTGAAAGTTACAGGGAATCAAAACATAAGCAATGAGAAAAAAATATGGACATTGGTATTCTTATAACATAGGAGCCCGTCATCACCAACAATCACAGCAACCACAGGGAGCCCCTGAGAGGACCTAACTTGTTGGCGAGGAGGGCTACAGGCTCAGAGTGCCAAGGTTTGGAAGTCATGTCATACATTTCCCATGGTGCTTGAGTTTGGGGCTGTGCTTCCTCTAGGTAGCAATGCTCATTAAGCAGTGTCTTATTCGTTGTCTCATGTATGTTTTAGGGATGACTAATGGAAAAGTTGTAAGGACCAAAATATGTTCAATAAATTAGATAATGTGAGACTAACAGTTTCCTGAACCCGCAGAAAGAAATGTAATTAACTCCTCAAAAATTCAATTCTGGGACAGGCACTGAGATACAAATTAACATTTTAATGATGTTGCATTGGTTTAACCCCCGAGGTTTGCTCTGGGGAGCTGGTACAGAATACAGACACAATGACAGGGCTCAATTGTCCATAGAATGCTCAAATCCTGCCTAAGGCTTTTCTGACCACTGACTTTCCAAACTTTGCTTGGCTAATAGCCTGAGTGGGGGGTCTCATTACCTCCTGAGCCAGCAGAGGGTCTATATGGATATTAATAAAATGTATATGGCTGCATTACTAACAGTAAATGGCACGCACTCTGAGACTGTGGCTGTAGAGCAGCTGCGAAAGAGAGCTCTTGATTACCTTTTTTTTTTTTTTCAGTGAATCATAGGAACTGCCAATCTGACTATTTCTGATGCTTAGGAGAGTAATTAAATATGGTTCAAATCAATAGTTACTTATATAACTCTAAATAAATATGAGTGAACAATCGCTGTTTTAGTTGAAAGCTTGCTTGCAAATTAGAAGAAAAAGGAAATATAATTAAAGATCTTTACTGAGAAAAGTATACAGTCACCTGTAGTTGATAATGGCCAATAGTGTGTCAGTGCTACCTTAAGGAAAGAAATCATAGCACTTACCCTTGGTGTCATTAACCAAGTTCAAGCCCAAATTTGAATTCTCTACTACGTTTTCACTGTGTCTGCTGTCCTCCCTCATAAAGGGCTTTACTCTGTACTTATTGAACCTCACAAGGGAGGGGACGAGAGTTACTTTACAGTTTTACTGGTAAACAAATCACTGACACTAACTGACCCCAACTGACCCAGATAACAAAAAGTATTATAAACATCATTGCTTATCACACAATATCCAAATGTCTTCTTCCACATTTGTGGTGGATAGTCATGTTATGATTGTTTTCAACCTCTATTCTTGCTGTTTTCAGCAAACGATTGCCATAACATGCCTGCATTACTCTGGGTCAAGAGCATAGAAGGGTACATAATTCGATATTACAACTATGTTTTAGCTTAGGTTGTAAAGTTGACTACTTGGGAAATCCAAGGTAAGCACACTTGACTGTTATACATTGTTCTCTAAAATGCAGGTTAAACACACAGGCTGAGTGTACCCAGTACGACTGCTAGTCTTAAACTTAAGTGACCTTAAGGTGTATTATTAACTCAGCTGTGAGGTTCAGCAAAATGCCAGCCTCTTAGAAAGTAAGAGATATATTTATCACAATGCATTGCCACACTTTACTGTTTCTTATAAATTTAGCTCTGCATCTTAAATATAATATGCATGAAAATCACAATAAATTCCTCTTGGAGATTTTGCTTTTTCCCACAGTTTCAAATGTTACCTCCATTAGGTTTGCTTCACTGAGCCCTAAGCATAGGAGGTTTGCTTCACTGAGCCCTAAGCATAGGACCAAGGGACAGACTGAGACTGGATGATGGGAAACCACCTCTGGTCATTTCACAAGGGAAAAAAGACACAACCAACTGTAATACCTGGAGGCATGGAACTGACAGATGTATGGCCAGAACTCTAAGAAAACTTATTAAAGAAAATAATATTTCATAATGGAAAGAACAAGGCTTAATTTTCCAGAAGACAGAAATGAGAATGTTCTAAGAAGAGAGAGAGAAAAAAAAGCATGATCAGCTGGGCGGTGGTGGCACAGGCCTTTAATCCCAGCACTTAGGAGGCAGAGGCAGGCGGATCTCTCTGAGTTCAAGGCCAGCCTGGTCTACAAGAGCTAGTTCCCAGGACAGGTTCCAAAGCTACAGAGAAACCCTGTCTCAAAAAAACAAAATACAAACAAACAAACCAAGTGTGATCAAAGGCAGGAAAGTAAATGAACGCATAAAGCACACGTGGCTGGGCCCATCACACCTGAGGATAAGACTGCAGACCTGGGACGCATGTCAGCTGTCTTCCTGTGAGGTGTTCAGACTTCTCCCATGAGACCGTGGGAGCTTTGTGGTGCTTTACTTACTTGTTTCTGTCAGCTCATGAGGAATGTTTAAGCTCACTTCTTCGTTCACTCAGGCAAAGTGTGATGTGGGAGTCCCCTCTGTGTGTGGTGATTACCATTAATGAATAAAGAAACTGCTTTGGACCTATAGCAGGGCAGAACTTAGGTAGGCAGGAAAAGCTAGCTGAATCCTGGGAGAAAGAAGGGTGGAGTCAGAGAGAAGCTATGGAACCGCCAGAGTCAGATATGCCGAAACTTTAGCTGGTAAGCCACAGCCATGTGGCGATACACATTAATAGAAATGGATTAAATTAATATAAGAGTTAGCCAATAAGAAGTTAGAGCTAATGGGCCAAGCAGTGATTTAATTAATATACTTTCTGTGTGATTATTTTGGGTCTAAGCTAGCTGGGGAGCCAGGACAAACAAGCGGCCCCTCCTCCAACACAAGTGTGTGAAAGTAACCACCACACCTGTAAATCCCCACAAATTTAATCTGCTTTATAAGGTAACAGTGTATATGAAAATTACATTTTCCTATAGAATTCACTCTCTCTCAGTTTCAACATTTACTTCCATTAAAACATTTCAATGAAAAGTGTACTTGAAGCCTTTCAATATGTAAGTAATTGCTGATTTTCATCTTTCTGTGCTTTTCATGAGGGCAAAGCCCCACATACAGTAGACCAGTATTCTACTACTCCAAGTTATATCTCCTGCCCTTGCTGGTACAGTGTGAGATGCTAATTGACCTGCCCTGTGTTTCTCAGATGTTTAAGTATTACTGTTGGAACAAAGTTCAACACTTCCTTTTAGAGTACGCAAAGAGCAGCCTGGAGTCCAGTCTTCCACCAGATGTTTTCTAGGTGGTTCTTATGTGCTGGTAAGTTTGGAATTTGTCTTGGCTGACTGCATAGCATTCAAGCTTTTCTGGGTGCTGTTGGTGGAGGTGGTGGTGGTGTGTTGTGTAAGTGTGTGTGTGTGTGTGTGTGTGTGTGTGGTGCCGGGGGACTAGCTTTCTGCATGCTGAGAAAATGCTCTACCACTGAACTATGCTCATAACTCCATATTCCCTTACAGAATCTACATTAAGGAAGGTACAGCATTCCAGGAATTATGTAGGATCTGGAATAACATGAAGCTATGGATGAGCAATAACATCTGTCTAATATTCCATTATGTGATATACTGTTCTGCAATGAGCTGCTTGTGGAAACTTAAGATATTTCACAATTTCTTATAATTACATCACGGTATCTACCCATTACATAAATTTGTACCATTGATTTATTTTTCTATAGAGTCCAACAGTATAATTATGAAGTCATAGCATACATCTTAAGACTTGATATATGGTGAACATTTTTATTTCCAGAAAGATTAGATCACTTCCTATTTCTTCCTTCAGTTTATGAGAGCACTTTTCCATTGTAGCCTCACTGGCATCACATTTTTAAAATGTTCCTGATAGAAAGTTGGCAGCGGTGTTTGCTTCTGAAAGAGAAGGTTGCTGAGGAAGATGGGAAGATGGTTTGCTATGTACTATAGACTTTTTAATACTCACGAAATTTATTCTGTAGAACATATTTTATGTAAATAAGCATAAAATTTAAAAGTTTGTAATTAGATAAATAGGCATAAAGCTTTTGTTATAAAGTATAACATTTTTTGATGCATGAATATTACCTCACTTGATCTTTTGTGCATGTTTTTCCTGCCAGTGGAGCACTGGCATTAGAAAAACTGAATACTAAGTTGTTCATTAATTTAGTGTATGTCTTACCCCCACTAAAATGCAAATGTCATATGAATAGGAATATCTGTGCTAGGCATCACTAGGGCCTCAGTAATTTTTATTAACTAATGAATAAAATTTAAACAAACAATAAGTACTGAAGCTTTAAATAAAACTTTTAAATCTTAATAAAAACTACAGGATGTGGCCTCTATTTTCCTTTTAGGAAATATGTCTCTACAGAGAAAGAAAGTGGGTATTTAACTATATTTCTGTATTAAAATAATATCAACTACTAAATTTATATGAAATTTATCCTGTGTATATTGTTAAATAAGATGATGTTAAATATCTTTGTGGTGGTGGAGGGACTGCTCAGCAGTTAAGAGCATTGTCTGTCCTTCTAGAGAATGTCTGTTTGGTTCCTCATGGCCACATGGGGAGGCTCACAGCTACCTGTAACTCTAGCTCCAGTGGACCAGATTTTATCTTCTGACCACCACAAGAACTGCACACATGTGGCATACACATACAACACACGTGCACACAGAGAAAAGTTTTAGAAATCTTTTAAAAGATGACAAACAGATGGTTTCTGGTTGTTCCAACTTGCCAGTGAAATATACATACTCTTGTTTTATGGAGCTTGTGGTCCAGTGGAAGAGGAAAAGCCCATGGGCAGGATTAGGACCATGTAATCCAGGTACAGGGTACCAGTACCATGTGCCAAGAGACTCCCTGATGGCTCAGGGTCAATTCTCACCAGTGTCATCTGAGCTAGAAAATAATTATAAGTTGAAAATTATGGACATGCCTTCCAAAGAGAGGGAAAACCTGTGTGAAATGCTTCAAAGGAAGAAAGAATTGAGAGTCCCAGAACTGTTAACAGCTCTGGGCGGCACAGGCCTGAAGCAAGAGTAACTGGGAGAGGTGAGGGTGAGAGCTGAGCTTACAGACCTAACCTGAAAGCTTATAAACCGCCACTACAGTTGGAAGCTTATGCTACCGATGAGAAGAAAAAAACTCAATAATAGGCTTTAGGACAGGAAAGCAGTATCACAAAGTTGGTGATTTGAGAGGCTTGCTGAACAGCACAGTAGATATGCATGCAAAGAATACCTGGATGTAAAGATAAAATACAAGATTGCCACCAAATAAGCAAGGAATACAGAAATAAAAATAAAAAACACAGTAAAGAAATATGCAGGTAAGGTGGAATACAATGAGAGAATCAAACCTTCAAGTTATAGATAAAGATGAAGGAAAATAACTCGAAACCAATGGCATAGACCAGATCATAAACAAGATCAGAGAAGAAAATATTTCCAAACTAAGGAAAGACACATCCATACAGAGACAAGAAACATACATCACACCAAGAGACAAGAGCAGAAAAAATTATTCATGATATGTCATAGTTAAAACATTAAGTTTATATGAGAATACATCCTGGCATAAATTCTGTGTGCTTTTTTCTACTTGAAAGACTTCTTTTGCCTTCATTTCAGCTTGAGACTTCTTAAATATTTCAATTTTATTAGTGAATGCTGTTCTCATATTCTGGGTTTTCTTTATCATTTCCATTATCCTTATGCTTGGGTTTCTTGGGAATTATGCAGCCATTTATTCTCCTTAAGCTCTTTTTACTTGATTTCACGGAGTGGTTTCCCTGAGTCTTCTACAAACTCCATTGAGTTATTTGATCAAGTTAATGATCATTCTCTGTCCTATTTTCTATCTAGTTGACTCATTGGCCAGTATTTCTTTTGAACTTGTAGGTTTTGGAGAGGAAATAAAAACTTGATCTTTCATATTGTTGGTATTTTCTGTGATGAGATCTGGGATTATAGAATTGTTTGTTTGTTTCAAGCATGATATGAACAGAACAAGTTGGGGCAAAAGAGAGAATGTGGTATAGGGTTGGGTCTAAAGGGTTAAAATGTCTTGGCTTACATGGACTTAGGTAGAAAAAAGGTCTGGGTTTATATACTAGATATATTTCCTGGTTAAATCGTGGAGGGATAGGATAGTACTGGCTGGGTTCAAAGTTTGGATATGGAATAGGATTATTTATTGGGCTAGGGGATATGCCATATAGGTAGGGGAGTCATGACTAGGCTGGATCAGTCGATGTGGGACCAAGACTTGCAAAGCTGGGTAGAGGGTTTGTATGAAGAAATTTAGAGAAACTCACCAGGCCAGAGAGTACACTTATTATTTCTTTTATTTCCAGAAAATATGCAAAGCACATTAGTTTTTATATATGCTAATAAGACCTTTTGACAAAGTATTTTCAAAATTATTTGTATATAGACTGTCAAGAAAACCACATATAATATAATTATATGAAACTGATGTAATTAAGTATGTGCTGGAGTACAATAAGAGGAAAATGATAGCATTTTTAATTTATGGGTTCCATTTCTAATTTTTAAAAAAATATATTACATGTGTATTTTTATTTTATGTGTCAGCACTTGTCTGCATGTATGTCTGTGTACCACATGCTTCCCTATCTCATGAAGTGCTTCAGATCCCCTCAAGCTGGAATTATGGACAGCTGTAGCTGTGATGTAGACGATGTGAAGTTTTACAAGAGAATCCAATGCTCCTATCAGCTGAACCAACCATCCAGTTCTCATTTCTTGTTCTCATGTGTTTCCTGGTATGCTATTTTTTTGTTTCAGGCACTCTTCCAACTACTATTTAATAACTTTGTAAATAAATACATGGTTTGATTAATTTCTACATTATTAATTAAGGAAACAAAATTCTGCTTCACCTTGAGTTATCCAGTTTTATGGTAATGAAAAGAATGTTATTCAGTTCTTAGTAATATCTAACAAATTCTTGAAGAATTTTATAACAATAAATTACAATATTTGGTAGAGATAAAAAAAAAGAATACCTGGATAAAGCAATACTACTCCTAAGAATTTTATAAGAATAAGGTTTAAGATAAGATGATAGTGGTAAAGAGAAATCAGAGTGAGATATAAAAGTGGCAGACCTAGCAGTCTGGAACATGGAGAGGAATGGCAGAGGGAGATGATAACAGAGATCACTAGGGAAAGGGATTGGGGAGATGTAGTAAGAATGGAAGGGAAATGAGCTCACATTTTAACTGAAAATCCTGACATACATATTCAAGTTAGCAGGCAAAAAGTACCTTAAACCAATATGTAAAGTAGGATCAGACAGGAAAAGGTGAAAGGAGAGGATACAGGACTGAGGAAGGAGCCAAAAGAAAGATAAGGAAGAAAGCAATAGGCCAACAAAGAAATGCATGCTTCCAAAGATGATCAGAGAAACAGGAGCGGAGACAGCAGCACAGGAATCCACAGGGCTATAGAAAGAGCTTGGGAAAGAAGGTCTACCCCAAAGAAGCTCATATAGTGAAGGGATTCAGTAGATTATGATGAATCTACTGAACTTGTAAAAACAATGTTTTTATAATATGACATGCAGACATACATACATATATACACACATACATATACACATATGTGCACACACATACATACATATATACACAATACAAATGTACACATATACATACATTATTTAAAGGTATTAAAGACAAACAGTAGAAAGCAGAAACTAGAGGGCAGTTGATCTATAGTGGGGGGAGGCAGGAGTAGCAACCAGCAAGAGGCAAGTTCATATGAATTTTTCCTACAAGGCTCTCTCCTGAGCTGGATAAGGAAGTTGGATAAGGTAGCCCAAGAAGAAAAATGTACTCCTACTGGTCTGGTGAGCCAAAAGCTGGAATATCAGCTAAAAAGAGTCCGCAGAAAGGTGCTCATCTGGTCACATGCAATGTAGAGATTGCAAGGCACACAGCAAAATGCAAGGACCAAAACAAAACTGAGAAGAAACTTAAGCTAAAACCAAGTTCAGAAATGGTACACAGTTTAATAAAATGCCACCAAAAAGGTCAAGCATGACATCTGTATCACAGGCCTTCAAGGTTCAGGGAACATTGTAAGGAAGGGGCACAAAGGTCTACATGCCGGAAGTTAGAGAGGACTGCTACAAAATGGTGTATTCTGGGTATGACAAGATTACTGCAGCTGTGAATGCAACAGCTGTGGCTGCCTGCAGAAAATCAACCCACTCAACACTCGTGCATGAAGTGGGGAGAGCTCACAAGCTCCCACCCTGAAGAGCAATTGACAAGTGATCACTTCTAGGGAGGGGAGAGTCTACTGTCAGGTCAACCATCCACTGGCCCCTCGCCCGTGAATTGGACTTGATATGGGAGCAAGTTGGTAATGGGGTGTGCAGTAGGGTGTGAATCTTGGAGTGAGAGGTGAATATAATATAATTAAAATACTTTGTATGCATGCAAGGAGGTGTTTGTGGGAGGGTATAGAGGGAGGGAGGGAAATGATGTAATTATGTTATAATCTCAAAAGTAAAATAAAAATGGTTTAAATAAAAAAGTGAATACAATTATATGCAAAAGCAAAGACTATCAACACCCCATATCCAGAGAGAGCACCCGTCAAAGGCCAGGATATGTGGCCGCGCTGAAAGCACTAATTCTGCATTTGCCCTACTGCTAGAGCCACCTGGGAAACAGCAAAGACAAATGAAATGGCTGTTAAGGAATAGTATCTAACAGCTAAGAACTGTAATCTACAAGAGTAAGGAGGCACATGAACTGAGCCCTATGGTACCGCTTATGTGGATGCACCTTAAAATGGAAAATAAATAAACAAACTTCTAAGTATATTAGAACTAAGTATATAAGTTTAAAAGGGAAAGATTAACTTTCTTAAATGAGAAATCCTCAACAAAACTTGACAAAACAAGACTACCTCTAGTAATTAAAAATGATGAGTGTTTCTAGTAACTGAGAACCTTTGTTAAGGCCAACATACTTTTTTAATCACTTTTATTTCTCTTTTATTATTTATTTATTTATTTGCTTTTATTTCTATATATATATTAGTGTGTTGTCTTGGTTAGGTTATATTGAGGTGGCCCCATTCCCTGGCAGGCTATCCTAGATTGTGTTAGGATGGGGAAGCAAGCTGAGCAAATGCACGCATACAGCATTGCTCCCTGATCCTGAGTACAGATGCTACGTGACCGCTTGCTTCCTCATGCTCCTGCGATTGAGTCTTTCTTCACAATGATGAACTATAACCTGGAAATGTGAGATAAAGAATCCCCTTTCTCTTTAAGCTGCCTTTAACTTAATCAAAATAATCCCTCACGGACATACCCAAGACGCCCATCTCCCAGGTGATTCTAACTTTTGCCCAGTTGAAATTTATCACTAACCATCTCAGTGACCAATTGCTTTTACAGAGGGCTCAAAGAAACTCAAAGAGAAAAGCAAAGCCTGGTGGTGCTAGAACTGCAGATTCCTACGAAAAACTGTTTCATGCCATACAGAAAATCAACTTGAAATAGGCCATATGTCTAAGGGTAAAAGCAAAAATGGAAAAGATTCTGGAATAGCTAAAAAATGTCATGAACAAGAACGGGGGAGCAATCACTCAAATGGAAATAAAACATAGAAACTATATGCTAACACCAATCCATTACAGTTGCTTTTATAAGGGTATTTCATTCATCACAGGAACTGGAAAAGCGGCCAGCATTTAGCCTTTTATTTTGTACACTCATCTGTTTATCCTCATGCCTCACTAAGATGGCCTGACTCTACACTGAATCTGGAAAGCTATAACTCTTCCAACCTTGCTGTTTATAGAACTATTTTGGTCATTCTTTGTATTTTCATACATGTGAGGACCAGAACATCAGTTTCCACACCTGAGCCTTGTTGGGATGCCACTAGAAATGCACTGAATCTGCAGGTAAGCCTGGAAAGAACCAGCTCTTAATTGGATGACATTTATCCACGGTCATGGGACTTCTCTCCATTAAGTGTTTTAAAATTTATCTCTGCATAAAAACCAGAACTCTTTCATAGTGTTATAATTACATTGCTCAAAATAAACCAAGCAATAGGTGTGAGAAAGGTGACTGTATTAGTCATTTTACTCTTACTGTGACAAAAAATATCCACATCAAACAACTTAGTAAGTAATAAAGGTGTATTTTGGCTTCAGAGGTTTCAATCCAATGTCACTTGTTACAATTGTTTGGGGACTTAGATGGCATAGTAGGCCATGACAGCAGCATTTGGTGGAAAAACCTGTTCTGAAGGTAGCTGAGAAGATGGGGAGGGTAACAGAGCAGGACAAAGAGAGAAGAGGAGTGGGGAGGAGAATGGAAGGAAGAGTAAAGAAAAAAAGTTGGGGTCCGAGTATTCCCAATGGCACCCCTATGACCTGAGTTACTCAGAAAACCCCTACCTCAAAGTTACTCCAGGTTTGAAATGATGCTTCAAACACCTGATCCTTGGAGAGTCATTTAAATTATAGCAATGACAGAGAACATGCCATAGTATCAGCAAAAGTAGTTGTAAAAAGGCAACATTTGAATTAAGACCTGATATGTGTTCCCAGAAATGAGGGGAGTGGTCTCTGGAATGATGTGGGATTCCCCTCTGTATGCTGTGAATATCATCGATTAATGAACAACCTGCTTTGGACCTACAGCAAGGTAGAACTTAGGCAGAGAAAACTAAGATGAATGCTGGGGGAAAGAAGCCACAGTCAGGGAGAAGCCATGCAGCCCTGCCAGAGACAGATGCCAGAACTTTACCTGGTAAGCCACTGCCATGTGGCAATACACAGATTAATAGATATGGGTTAAATGAAGATGTCAGATTTAGCTGATAAGAAACTAGAGCTAATAGGCCAAGCAGTGATTTAATTAATATAGTTTCTGTGTGATTATTTCAGGGCTGAGTAGCTGGGAACCAACAAGTAGGCTCTTACAACATTGGAATATATAATAAAGGGGGAAAGTGAGAGGTTTCAGAAACATAGACCAAAGCTGATCAAAGCTGAACAAGGAATGCAAACATTATTCTATGTGCTATAGAAGTCATTGGAGGCAGGAGGCTCTGACAAAGGAATAAAAATGATCAATGCTTTTAATGGGGAACTTGAACTTCTCTACAAAGAAAGAACTGAATATGGGAAAGAGCAGTGAGAAGGCCTAGGGGTAGCCTGGTTGAGAGCTGACAGTAGGCTTAACAGAGGTGATAAATGTTAGCATCAACCAAACAAGCAAGTGACACATACCTTCTACTCTGTGACTTGGTCACAGGCTGGTATCACCTTCTAAGAGTGGTATGACTCTGGCAGAAGTGGGTACAGACACAGATTTGGTTCACTGGAGAAACTATGAGTGGATCAAAGATGAGCAAGCAAGGTCTGCTCTGGTCATCTGCTTGTGGACCTTGTCACTTGGCAGGTGTACATAGAATGTCCTTTATTCTAGTATCTGCAATACTTGCAATATTTATGTTTGTTGTATCCCAAGTAGCATTGGATTAAATTTTACTTCCTTTGTCATTCAATAACACACTGGAACAGCATTTCCATTTCCTCAAATTTATTTGTTGGTTTCTCTATATTTTATATTTAGTTTTAGTTTGTTGACTATTAAATGTAATATCTATATTTTTTTCCTTTGGGAATGAAAATCAAGAATTTTCCAAGGTTTTGTTTACTGTGAAGCTATATTCTGTAAACCCATTAATATTTTATAAGAAGACATTTAGCCTTCTGGCAATGAATGTTTATTATATTATTCAAATACTAAATCTCACATTTTGTTGATCATATCCATGAAAGAAAGAACGGTGTGTGAATCTTCTAGTACAATTGGTTCTATTGATATTTCTAAATCTTATGGTTTGTACACTATTAATGAGTAGCCCAATGTGGAAGGACCTTTAGAAGCCATCTCTATGCTCCCTTTGGAATAGGAACACTAGAGTGCTTCAGTTGCTTTTCTTATTGCGCTGATAAAACAACCTACAAAAGCAACTTAACAAAGAAAGGGTTTATATTAGCACACAGTCTGGGGGTGAAATCTATCCTAACATGGAAGGCACAGAAGAGAGAGCAGCTGCAGCTGTGGCAGCAAGAGCACAAAGGAGCTGACCACACCTTGTTCACAGGAAGTAGGCAGAGATGAAGACTTCCTCACAGCTAGTGTTCACCCTTTTTCTCTTTTGACTCAGTCCAGGACCCCTACCCAGAGGTTAGTACCACCTGCATTCATGGTGGTTCTTCTCTCCTGAGTTAGACCTCTTTGAAAACTTCCTGACAGGCATTCCCAGAGATGTGTCTCCTAGATGACTCTAAACCCAGTCAAGTGGACAAGGAACATCAAGCGCCACGAAGAGAAAGACTCTGGGTGCAAACAGTGCTATTTTGCTTTAAGTTCTGTCAACTGATAAGAATTTAGCTGTAGTGACTCCAGTTTTGCTGAGATGCACCCAGTATAGCTTATTGTATCCTTTAGTCATAAGGAAGTAAGCTAGATGTCAATTGACTGCCTCTCTGGCACCTGCTTACCAATATTCCCCTGCTGCTTAATGTTTTTCTGTACCTTTCACAGTTTTTAATGCCACTTAACTGTACTGGGCTTTGTTTACAATTAATTTCTGTAATGCTTTGTAATTTACATGTTTTAATTAAAATCTGCTTACTTTCCCTGACCTGTTTATATTCAGTATCAACATGAATAAGTGCAATAAAAGCATCTAGGGTAATATAAAAGGAAAGTATTTACATTTGTTCTTCTTTGCCACAATATTTCCATTTTATGTTTTAACCTAAGTCCCCTAAATCATAGGACTTTTTCATAACGTCATCTTTACTATTTCTATAAGAGAAAGTAAGTCACTTTGGGGTAGTTTTGTAACACAACTTATTCCAAACAATTGCCACTATTTTTATCAACCACCGAATGCACTGGAGAGACGGCAATTGCTCAGCAGCAGAGCTTGAGTGAGTGAGAATGGAGGGAGTGAAACGAGAAAATAGACTTCACTCCCCAGGTCTTCGCCTCAAGGAATTATGGGAGAAAGGATGTATTGCAGCCTCCATGTAACTCTTTGTGAGATCAGCCTGGGGAAAATCTAAGTCTGTGTGAGACTGCTGTTTCCTCTGCATGTCTAACAATGCATTATAAGTACCCAGCACATAGCAGATGATAATGAAAATTTCTGGAATGAATGACAGAATAAACAAATGCCTACAGGCTAGAACTAACAGGAAAGACCTCTAGAGACACCCGTTCCTTCCCGTTATGTCTATGAATGGAGGAGAGGAGGTCCTGCTGATGTTGGGTGTAATGAGAAAGGGTTAGGATTTGGGACGCCCCAAGAGTTCTCATGTGCTATGAGGGGATGATGGCTATGGACGGAGAGGGCGAGGACAGGAAGAAGAAGCTGAGGGACACAGATCCCGACTCCTTACTCTTCCACAGTAATTCACATAGAGCTCTTCTACACCACAAGCTTAACAAATGTCAGTTGGATTTAATAAATATTTTACATGGCTAATTAATAATTCATCAATTTAAACTTTTTCAGAATTGTGCAGACAGCACTCTGTTGCTGAGTTCTAGCACCTTGCTTCTACATCTGGAAAGATGAACGTGATAAATTATCCCCTCATCTGATATTAATAACTTTCATATCAGTTATTTATGGTGACTGCTTGTCTTCCGTCTATCATCATTTTGCTTAAGTGCACACATTTAACATCCTCACCCATGCCTGGTAAATAATTTCTAGAAATGCTTCCACATATTTTTTTCTGCATAAAACTTCCAAACTGTCTACATCCTTTAGATATGAACCTGCCTTGACATAAGGCAATTATGTTACTTGGGAATTGGGGTGAGTTGAATCACATTGTATTAATAGCACTTAGTAATGAGGCCCAGCCATGTAATTAAAATAGATTACTATTTTCTAACAATCCTTCTGTCAACTGCAGAATTTTTTCACATGTAAACAGTTCATCTTATTACATAATTTCTGGTATTTATAGTAAATATATATATATAAAATTCTCTTGTACAGCATTTAAGTTCTGACTTCTAGAAAGATGTATTAAACCATGGAAATAAAATTTTCTGTTCATGCCTTGGCACTAAGTATATATATATATATATATATATATATATATATATATATATATATATATATATATATCCCCTAGACATACATGATATTTGTATGTATGCATATATATTTGATATTTTGATTTCATATTTTTAAAAGGAATTTCTGGTTTTATTTTTATGTTTCCTTTTGCATCTTTCTAGATAATTTGTTTGTTAAAATGTCACTTGAAATAGTAAAAAGAGTTGCAAAGTTGCTTATTAAAATGAAATTGTAAATGTACTATATGTCAGTACTAAGTCTGCTTTCTTAAAATCTGAGGCTCAGGAATCTATTTCAAGTCTACCCACCAAGAGAGTCACACATAGCCAACCTTCATAAACATTTTCTGAACATATTAAGTTATGATTACTATATCATATATCATTTGTAATAAAGTAATGCACTTGTTATGACATTTCTGTACAAGACAATTAAATTTGTATTTACCTACCCATCACCCTCTTTTTGCATTTATATATTTATGCATTAATTTATATATGTAATAATAACAATTAAAGAAAAAGAGGCCATGAAAGGGGTCGAGTCTGGGGTATGGGAGAAGTTGGAGGAAAGAGAGAGATGTGAATGATGTAATTATGTTTTATTATTTATTTTTATATTAGTTTTATTATTATAAACTGCAATAGAGCAAAAATAATTTGGCAGAGAATGAGAAGAAATTATAGACATGAGCCATCATGCCTAGCTTGAGTATTAGATCAAAATCAATTTTGTCTATATTGTAGTATACTTGCCACTTTTATTTATTAACAAATATATTAATATCTTAGAAAACGTGGGGTTTTTTTTGTTTTTCAAGACAGGGTTCCTCTTTAGCTTAGGGTCCTGTCCTGGAACTCACTCTGTAGACTAGGTTGGACTCGAACGTATAGAGATCTGTCTGCCTCTGCCTCCCAAGTGCTGGAATTAAAATCATGTGCCACCACTGCCCAGAAGAAATGTGTTCTTATTTAATCAAACATTTATATACAATATATAAAAGACTTTGTTTGGATTTTATCAACTCTTATCTATGCTCATTGTTGCATCAGCATTACATCCTCAGATAAATGGCTTTTTACTTAAATTTTTTCTCATATCCTATATTTTGGTCATATTCTTCCTCTCCCCCAACTCCTCCTATATCCTCACCATCTCCTTACCCACCCAACTTCAGGTTCTGTCTCTTCTCTCTTTCTCTCTCTCCCCCCTCTCTCTTTCAACATAAATAAATCAAAATACAAAAATCAAATCAAAACCAATCAACCAAACAAAAATCAGTAAGACAAAAAAATAGCAAACCACACCAAACTGGTGCAGGAGAATTGTCTGTATTCTGTCAATCATGATTTAAATAAGCGCTGATTGGCCATTAGCCAGGCAGGAAGTATAGGAGGGAAAACCAGACAGAAAGTAGAGGTGGGGCAATGAGTACAGGAGTATTGTGGGAAGAAGGAAATTCCTCTTCAGTCCTACCCAGACCATGGAAGAAGCAGGATGTGACCTGCCCCACTGAAAAAGGTACTGAGCTATGTAGCTAACATAGATAAGAATAATGGGTTAATATAAGTTATAAGAACTAATACGAAGCCTAAGCTAATGGGCAAATCAGTTTATCATTAATACAGACCTCTCTATGTGATTTTCTTTGGGACTTGCCGGCTGTGGGAACTGGGCAGGACAGAAACCCCAACAAAGCAGGCCCTTCATGTTACACCTAACAAAAAGAAGTAAGAAGTGCACAGACACACACCCACGGAGGGAGAGAGAAAGAGAGAGAGAGAGAAAGCCTGGAACCTATTTTGTCTTGGCCACCCCTGAGCATGATGCCTACCCTGAAGAATGACTGATATACCCAGTGTCTCTCCAATGGAGAAAATTGGTTTTCACTTTCCTAACAGGTGTAAATTACAAATAGCTTCATGGTCAGGGGTGGGACTTTGTGTCTTCTCAGCGCTGGGATTTCCCCTGGTTTAAACCTGTCTTGAGCCTGCTGTCAAAGTCTCTGTGAGGTCCTGAAGATCAGTCCTGCTGTGTCTGGAAGCCGTTGTTTCTTTGGAATCATCCACTACCTCTGGCTTCTACAATTATTCTGCCTGCTCTTCTGCATAGATCCCGGAGCCTTGAGGGGAGGGTTTGATGAAGACACCCCATTTAGGACTGAGTGCTCCAGAGCCTCCCACTCTCTGCACATTGTCCTGTTGTGGGTCTCTGTTAATCACCATCCACTTAAGGAAGAAGCTTCTCTGATGAGGACTGAGAAAGAAGGACTGCCCTCTAAGCAAAATACTTTATATTTTGATTTCCTTCACTGAGTTCTGACTGATAAGTAAAAGCATATAATTTACCACTTCTCCAAGGAGAACAAGATCTCTTTTCCTATTTAAAGCAAGTCATTAATTCACAATACTAGAAAATATGTAAATTACCATTGGCATATTAAAATCTTTGAACAGATTAAAAAGTACTTGCACAAATCAAACATTTCTTACGTGTATTCCATCTCAGGTCAGTGTGTAACTGAAGCAAGGAAAAGTTCAATTTTGAGAATGATCAGAAGAGCAAGTAGGATGAGGGCATACGGCTCTGACCAAAGCTGCCCATCCCAGTTGTCTCAGGAAAAATGTTAGAAATGCTGTGATGTGAAGTGATGCGAGTGTGTTATGTGATATATATTATACATATATCTATGTGTGTGTACATATATATATTAAAAAACACTATTCTTAGTTATATAAGCTAGCAATGTGCTGTCTGAAAAGTAGACCAAATGTTACTATCACTAGGTTCCTTTCAATTCTTTCTTCTAGGTAAGTGAAATCTCTCTGACTGTTCCCCGTAGAAGATCATTAATGCACCGCAGGCTCAGATGAAAGGAGGGTTTTAATAAGTTAGAATGAGCACCAAGAATGACAGTGTTTCAAAAGAAAACATCATTTTACACCCTTGCCAGAGACAGTCTTAATGGGAAAAGTCTCTCTCTTCAACTCTAAAAATTCAGGATCATCGTTGCCATTCATTCATTCACTAAACATTTATGGAGGTATCTGCTATGAGCCAGCCAACTTTCTAGGTCTTGGGAATTGAATATTGAATAGAACTCATGATCCTTTGCGCTCCTGAACTTATATTACAGTGGGAGGGGGGGTGGAAGGAAACAAATACTGGACTACAGAGCACAGGAGTGCTGTGGAGACCAGGAAAGCAACAACGATGAGAAAAAGCTGTGGTGGGCCAGGAGTTTGGGAAAGCAGCATTCAAAACTGATGTTTTAAGGAAATAGTAAGATTAAGGGAAGGCTTTAAAGAGTAAACAAGCCCTTGAGGGACCTGGAAGGAATGGAGATAAATAAGTAAAAGACCATATATTTGGTACTATTCTTGATGCTGTAATGGGATTTGGCAGACACAACCTAAAAAAGAAAGAATTATCTTATCACATGGCATCAGAGGGAGTTGGCTGGTTGTGGTGGGGAAAGAAAAGTGTGGTGGTACAAGGGGCTCCATCCACATGGCAGTGTGAGTGCCCAGTGGTGGACCGTCACAGTATGGACCGGCAAGGAATTCAGGCTGGAACTAGAATTCGCTACCAACTTCAAAGGTCCACCCCCAGTTACCATTTCCTCTAGCCAGGCCCCGCTTTCTAAAACATGAACTGGGGGTGGCAGGGGTGGTGGTTAAGACTTGCACCCTCGCCATGTCTGAGAACAGCCTGCCCTGAGAAACAGCCACACAGGGCCAGAGAATGTTGTTGGAGTTGCGCTGTGGTCAGCAGCAGGGAACAATGCTTGTGAGGAGTCTGGAAGGCACAGCCAAGGAGAGATACCACAGCCACAGACTCAGCACAAAGCCTGTGATTGATGTAACATAAGACATGTGACAGGCAAACATTTAAGTCTGATAGGTGGCCCTGAAAGCCTTCCACGTGCAAAGTCTTTATTCTTAGATATATAGAGTCTGTTTCTTCAACTTGTGGGGTTAGTCCAAGAGGCCTCTCCATGTTGCAAAGTTAAGTACAATAAAGGTTCTCCTAAAAGACTCTGGGTAGTCACCTGGTTGTCCTGGGACAGTCATAGACTATCTATCCTGAGGAGAAAAGAAACAAGGTCCTAATCTCATTTCCACATGGAGGTCTCCTTAGCTTCAGAGATGCGCTAGGTTCAAGAGGAACCAAGGCTCATCTGAAGGCCACCACAGACGCCAGGAAAGGGGATGTTGGCAAGAGAATGCTTTGAAGGTAGAGACGGCCAGATTCTGCATGGGGGACAGCACCAGTAGGCATGAAAGGGGGCCAGATGTGTGAGTGGTGACTCCATGCTGCTGCTTTTAAGCCTCACCCAGGTTGTCATGGGCTTTTCTGGGTGCTACATGGTTGTAACACAGCAGGGAACCAGGAACCAGGGACCTTCGACTCTCACTGGGAAAGCCGTGCCAGGCCTTTTTGACTGTAGAGTTTCCAGGCGTTCCGAGAAAGGAAGGCCAGCCAGATCCTGGTCCAGAGCTACTGCCGTCAACATCACAGGGCGCCCTGGTCTTGTGGTCTCTTCTTCTCTCATCTTTCCCACCTGAGAGCAACTGTTGTGTTACCATGAGGGTTTCCTCTACAATGGTGGCCTATCTTTCTCCTGAACTCTGATGAACCTTGTTCCCAGGCATCTCCTCTCCCTCCAGCCTCCTTTACATTGGGCTTTGTGTTGGGCTTTCCAGACCTTTACATTCTTTATATGGAAAGATAAGCACATGAAATCTTTAGTGTTGGGCTATGCTTTGATCTGATTACTCTGCTCCTTTTTCATCTCCATGGAAGATTTCTTAAATTTCTCTTTGAGATCAATGCAATAAAGAAAGACATAGCGATCAAAAGAAAGAGAATGTCATTTATGCTTTCCTAAAAACTATTGGTTTAATTGTGCCCGATGAAAGATCAAGCAACTACAAAACTATTTTTTTTTCCGTAATAAGGGTTGGTGCCACTTTCCCCTCAAGTGGAATGAGCTGCTGAGCTAATAATGACAAGGTTCCACTTTGGTCAGTGTGTCTGAGGAATAAACACAAAACAGAGAAACTGGCATCTTTTTTGAGCCTGAAAACTCCTGAGACAGAGTTTCTTGTCAGTCAGCACTACTTTGTGGGCAGGAGAGGCTATGTGGAAAATTGAGGGCTGGGCACAGGACCACCTTAATAAACATCTTGCTTGTATTCCCTTTATAACAGTACCTGACTGAGACGGGGTAATTTGTAGAGGAGAGAGGTCTGTTTTGGCTCATAATCTAGAGGCAGGGAAGGACAAGATTAGGGGATGCATCTGGCAAGGGTTTCATTCTACTTCATAACATGGCGGGAGTTGGGAAGGGAGACAGCTTGGGAGTGTGAGAGAACAGAGGACTGTACTTTTGTAGCGAATCCATTCCTGAATGAAGGCAGGAACCCATTTGTGAGTGCTCCACCCCTACGACCTAAACACCTCCCTCCAGGCCCCACCCTCTGACACTCCCACATTAACAAACTAAGGCTCAGTTGCGAGACACATATTCAAAACACAGTTCATCTAGAGGCAGATTAGGGGGATTCAACCCATCTCAAGTGTTAAGTGCTTAGAGACTTAGCACTGTTAAATACTACTAAGAGTTGTTATTTCTTAGGTTTTTATTGTTAAGTACCCTCTAATTTTTCCTGTTTAGGGATGTATAAACCAACCAGTTAAGAGTAGGCCATTCCTTCCCTTAATGACAGCTGACAGGTCCTTCCTTCATGCTTGGTTGCCTTGAGTGAGAAGCTGTCAGGTTAAGCAGCGCCTGTTTTTGTCCCTCAGGAAGTCTGGATTTTTGTTTTGTTTCTTTTTTTCACATTCATGAACACTCTGAGGAAACATCACTCTAGCTTCAAGGGCCTCTCTAACCACAGTTGCTGCCCATAGTCCAACCCCTGGTCCGGGAGGCTTTTCTGCAGGCAAAGTCACTCCACGGCTAGCGTGCTAATTTGGAAGACTCCGATGACACTGCTCATCTTGTCATTGCTCTCACTTGGGAAGGGTGAATAGCACATCCCTGGTGAATCAGCAAAAAGCCTGTGATTGGTGTGGTACAAGGCTGATGGCTGGTAAGTACTGAAGCCTGGTGATAGGTGGCAAAAATAGACTATCGCATGCAAGGCTGTGGTTTCTAGCTGTATGGGGTCATTTCTAGGACTTGTGGGATTAGTCCAAGAGGCATCTCCAATACACCCTGTCAATCATGATGCAACGACAAGTACAATGGAGGTTCTCCTAAATCCTTTTTTATTTACTTGCAATCTTCATCATGGATAGAATGAGATAAGATGATTTTATAAAAAAGACAACTCCCAGGGCTTTAAATCCTACACCTATCTAGCAGCAGCACAAAGAGCCTCTGACAGTGGGCAAAGATTCAAAGATAGGGGCATTACTACTCAAACCTTGGGAGCTTTAGCACAAGGTTGTGGGCTGGGCTGTTAACATTCAAAGTGCAAAGTAATAGCTTTTGACATAAATACCTACATGTATGTGCCTTTGGCTTTGAAAGCTTAGAGGAGTGAGCCTTGAGTCTTCAGGGTCTAGAACTATAGGACAATGATTTTAAAAGTCTGGAGCTTGCTCTGTCCTGAGCACCTAGATAGATGTCAGGTTTCTAAAGACCATAACCATAAGCCTCAATTTCTCAGAGCCTAGCACTGCATATTTCTGGGTTTGTGAGTCCAGGCTGTTAGACTCAGGGGTACCAAGACTAAGGGAGCTGTGCTTTGTCTAGGCATGTTTTCTATCTGAATGGAGCAAAATCATCCTCAAGATGACAATCTGATGGGTCCAAATGATAAAAAGATACAATATTCTTTTAAGGGTGAAAATGCTGGCCAGAAAGGGCTTACAGAGAAAATACAAAGGACAGTTAATTGAACTGAGTCAATGAAATGAGTAAATTCGAGAGACCTAACATTGAGAACCTGTGAAGCCTTGGCAGAAGAAAACAGGAAGGTTAGGAGGGGGTGGAGGAACAGAATATCTTCTAGGAACTTATAA